>JARYGA010034096.1:0-20524 GCA_030545235.1 Helianthus tuberosus | reverse complement strand
ATTCCTTATTAACACCCTGAGCTTCCAGCCAATTACGTTCAGTACCTGTCACTTAACCTTTTTGGAAAATACGTCAGTTTTCACTGGTAAATACACTCAACCGACTCATTTGAAAAGAGTTTAAGAAAATTGATTTAGATGCACCAGGCACAAAATATTTTGACACTTTGAGTAAAATGCACAAGGCAAAATTAATCTTTTATAACTTGGGACAATTATATTTATAATCTTGTATACATATTTACAGGTTCGTTATACATTCAGGGCCCGATGTAGAAACCGAGTCAAGATTAACAGACACGCCACAAGTATAAGCCCACAAGAGAGTGAGATACCGTTTCCCTTTAAGCAACTTTCAGTGTATGCCTACACCCCGTGCTTAAGGCGTGGCCATTTTATAATACAATGATGTCAAGGATATCCGGGACATGGTCATTAACCCCTAAATGCTTTTATTTCAAACAATATAGATTAAAACGGGTTACCTCAATAATTTAATCAGAATATGATTAAACATTCAATACCCGACCAAGCGATATTATTATAATACCGTATCCCAAGCCCGTATAGGGAAAATAAGTTAAGAGTATTTACCTGAGCTAAATATAAATTCAATCCCAGCCGTATATCAATTCAGCAAGCACAAGTACTTCTACTGGGGCTCTTAATCTAGAACGAAGGTTTTTAATAACCTATTAGATTTCTAACGGGTCTTTACTTAAGCCTATGCTTAGACCGGTTAGTTTTAAAGAGGAAGATACGGTTCAAACGCATGATAAGGCGAAGACCGGTTTAGAATGTGGTTTCGACCCGGCAAGCTTGTATGCTTGTTTAATATGGGTAACTTAAACACATTCTGGATTTTGAGACCAAAAAGATATGGTTTGACCCGTTTCGGCTAATTTATGCAAACTAATCACATAAGCCGATCCGAACGCGACAAGCGCGTAATGAGTAACCATAAGAGTCATATACAGGTTTCCTAAGTTAATATGCCATAAATATGTTGTGATATCAGTAGGATACCTTCCAATATGCCCAAAATGAGTTTAATCTCAATATAAGCCCCGAAGGGGTATTTTGGTCATTTACTTAAGGCATATATACTACCTGTCATACAACTAACTAAACGTCGAGACCATAAGGTATAACCTCGGAAGGTTATTCCCTATATACTATGGTCACCTAATGTGTTTGGTCGGATCCTAATAATCGACCAAACGGGTCGGGTTCGAAAGTATAAGCGATTGTTTAGATCGCTTACCTTACGACCCTATATAAGCATTAAACTAAAAGTGATGAGCTAAGCATGTTAAAACATGCTTAACTAAGTTTAGAAAACAGGTTTGGTATCAAAACAAACGGGTTTGATACCTAAGAGTAGTTTGGTTACAAAATACGCAAGAATACGCATTTTGGCCGAAACTACGACTCGTCACTGAGCCTAGATAACGTGGTAATCAGTAGGTATAGTCACTAGGGACTATAACCATCGTGATTACGCTCACGTTATGAAGTTCAAACGAACTTCGCATTGACCATAAACTGGTCAATGCAGAAAGTCAAACAAAGTTTGACTTTAACGCTAAACGAATGAAGGAACACTTACAAAGGGTCCCCGAAAGCTTAACTTGATCCAAGTAGCTCAGGTATGAAGCAATGGCTTCAACTTAGAGCTTTTAGATCAGATTTGTGGGTTTTTGCAAATGAAAGGGTTGGGTATTTATAGGAAATTCCATATAGAATATTCTTAGCATATTCCAAGCATGTTCCTAGCATATTCCAAGCATATTCCTAGCATATTCCAAGCATATTCCTAGCATATTCCTAGCATATTCCAAGCATATTCCTGGCGTATTCCTTAGCATATACCTTAGCATATTCCTGGCATATGGCTAAAACGGGTATTTAACTGGGTACCGGGTATTTTATCTAGCGTTTAAATCCCGGTTTATGGCGTTCTAAATTATTTTTATTACTCTATAAAAATAAACTCACCAAGATATTACTGAAATAAATTTCAGTTTCCAGGACTGGCTGCGTTGTCTGCGTTTTGCAGTAGAAGCACTGTGTTGCGCAGAAACACACGGTACGCGCTTAAACTTTGAAAAATAACGTTTTTAGGCGTTTTAATTTATTTTTCAACACGAACCTGATTAAAATAAGATTTTAATCAGAAAAGAATATTTGTGGGATTTAAATATTATCCGGTCGGTCACCAACGTTCGTTTGGTCGTACGATCGCGATGTTCGGTTAATTACGACTGAATGCGCATAAGCGCGAAAAACGATCCAAATTGCGTGACGAATGGGTTTTTCTTATGCCAAACACTAAAATAAAATATTTTAGTGCTTACATAAATTTTTGGATGTCCGGGTGTATTCAGAACGTAAGTTATGCGCGAAAATGCAGACTTATGCACTTTTTGACGCTTTTAGTCCCTGATCCTTCTACACTTGATCTTAACATGATTTCTTGCACTTTGAGCCCTCTAACTTGACTTTTAAGGGCCTTAAGACATAACCAAACTTTGTTAAGTCCTTGGGTAACTTTATGGTTACCCGAAAAGTCATAAATTTCAACGTTGACGCTTTTAACCCCTCGTATACGAATATTGTCATAACTTTCTCATATGATAGCGAAACTAGGTGAAATTTTTATCATGTATTCAAGTGAGCATAATTGATCATTAAAAAGCTTCGGGTTTGCTAAAAGGTCACTTAGAGGTATACTTTAAACATGCTGACACATTTAACCCCTATAGTTTGTAATCTCTCACTTTCTTTCACAATTAGCTTTGTATGATCCATGAATCATTCGTTTAAGGGTATAAATATCATGTAGGGATATTGTAGGGTATATTTATCCATTGTTGATATTTTGAACCCTTATATTCACATATTTTCCATGTTTGTCAACTTTAGTCCTTCTAGAGTATTCTTTCACACGTTCAAAGCTTATGACACGTGTCAATACATTATAGGACGTGAATTTTCGAGGTGTTACAGTCTTGTTGTTCTACGTGGTCAGGGTGTGACAGAAAAGTTGGTATCAAAGCCAATGGTTATAGGGAATTAGGTTATTAGTAATGCTTTGACCTAGACTATAACCTTTCTAGGACCCTAACGCAAGAAGATTTGCGTTTAGATTTTTTTTAAAAAACAAAAACCGTCACCTATCCTTAGGTGATAACCAAAACGGGGGCATCAATTCCGAATCCGCTTTGAAAATTAATCATCTGTTCTTGGATGATTGATTACTAGGTTTTGAACCCTCTGTTATAAGGTTTTGAACCCTCTGTTATAAGGTTTTGAACCCCTTTGAGTTTTCAAAATCTCGTCAAAGTTCTGGGTCCTAAATAGTGTGAACACGAGCAAACTGGAAGGGTGAATGCCTGTACCCTGGGTTTTCTGTCTAAGGCTAGAGTGTTCGTATAAATCCACATAATCGGACCAGTCACTCTTACCTGGGAACTCTTGGGGTGAGTGTTCACTTATAGGCGAGCATGTCTTCGCGATACATTATTTTTGACTTATTTACTTTGATTAGTCAAAATGTGTCATTTGTTTGCCTTGTGGTAACAAACAAATGACCACCATCTTTGCTTTTGTCAAATTTTGTATCACCTCATCCTTTTCATCTAATCATCTCGCTCGTTTCCTTTCATGTTTCCCTCCTTTTAGAATGCCTCCTCGATGCGACAATCAGATAGCGAATGCCGAACTGGCAGAAATCATCGCACAGCAAATGGCTGCTGCTTTCCTAAATCTTATTGCTCAACTGAACCAAGCCAACGACAACAATAATGCTCCATGCAATTTCAAGAGTTTCAATTCGGCTAAGCCACTCAAGTTTAGTGGTTCTGAAGGATCAACTGGGCTCCTACAATGGTTCGAGAGCACTGAGAGTACGTTTCGTCATGTTCAGTGTCCTGATAATCGCAAGGTCGAGTTTGCTTCCAGTGTGTTTCAGAAGAGGGCTTTTACATGGTGGAACGGGGTGATGAGAGACCGTGGTGCTGAGGTTGCTTTAGCACAGACTTGGGCCGAGCTTAGGGCTCTTATGATGAAGGAATTCTGTCCTCGTCATGAGCTAAGGGCTCTAGAAAGGGAATTTGATGATCTTAAGCAAGATAGCGGTGGGCATCGAGCCTACACGGACCGTTATGAGGAGTTAAGTCTGTTATGCCCAAACATGGTCACGCCTTTAGATAAGGCAATCGAAAAATACATTGATGGCCTCCCTGACTCAGTACAAGACATTGTGACTGCTAGCAACCCTACTACAGTTAGACAGGCCATTGAGCTATCTGCAACCTTGACTGGATCTCAGATCAGGAAAGGTAAACTTTTTCGAAAGGGTGACAAGAAACCAATCGACGAATCAAAGACCATGGATGAACAGACTGGATCCCCTAAGAAGTCAAAGAAGCAAAAGGCTTCTCAGAACTTCGCGTTAGTTACACACAATGATCAAGCCATCCCCAACCAACCAGCTCAACCCCCTGCTAGAAAGCCATACAACGGAACTGCACCCTTGTGCAATCAATGTAACCTTCATCATCATGCTGGTGTGAAGTGCCACAAATGCCAAATTTGTGAACTTATAGGTCATACCGCAAGGGTTTGCCCAACCGCAGCTGCACCAAATCAAGCTGGCAACAATCCTGCTCAAGCTCATTTTCCACCGGGGTCTTGCTACAACTGTGGCGAGATGGGCCATTTTCGTAGGAATTGCCCAAGGCTTGCTAATGCAAATCCAGCGCAGGGATGAGTATCTGACCGACAGGAGACAACGCTGTTTAGAAAATAATCAAGCCTTGTGTATTATTTTCTTTTGTTGTCACGATCCATGAAACAGTTGTTGTTATTATTATTGTTGTTTATAAATAAATCCTTTATTTACATTGCAATGTACAATTGTGGTTGCATGAATAAACGACATATCCCCTACGATACCGGCAATCAAGGAACCGCATTCCTCCCATCTTTTGATTTCTTGCGATTTCCACGAAGAACCTAAGTACACGTTTCTTCCAAAGAAAACAAAGTACAAGGCGCAAGTTACAACACTGGGCGAATACCCAATATACCACTATAAATCCTTAATAGGGTACCTAAGGGTATTTCCGTAAGTCCGTAATTATTGTATACCTAAATTCAAATGTGGTGATTCCTTATAATAAAAAAATCGAAATTTTGGAAGATCGTCCTATCTTTTCAGATAGATGCTTGAGGATGTTGAAGTCCATCAACTGGGTTCCTGGTATGCCTTGAATACCCATGTTCAAATCAACGCCAAGTTAATAACAATCAATAACAAGATAATGAAAATTAATGACCAAGGAAACAATTATGTGATTATGTGCTTGTGTGTTGATGTGTTGACCTAATCATAAGTTGTCTCGACCTTGTTCAAATTCTATCCCCTTCACATTATAAAACATACTGTGATTACTATGCAAGAAATTACGTAATTATGGATGCATACATAATTATGGAATTTAGTGAACGGAAATCACAGCGAGTTCTGTCATGTGTCTAGAGTTAACCCTATTCATTTCCATTTCTGATGAAGCATCCGTTGAGGAAAAATGAACTAGCTATTCATTTTTCACTTCTGAAGAATATCCGTTGAGGGAAATGAATATCCTTTTGTTTAAATCCTTAATTTCCAATTCTGAAGAATACCCGTTGAGGAAAATGACTCTGGTTGTTCATTTTCGTTCTGAAGAATATCCGTTGAGGGAAATGAATATCCGTCTGTTTAATCCTTCATTTCCAACTCTGATGAAGCAACCGTTGAAAATGACTCCGTCTATTCATTTTCGTTTCTGAAGATTATCCGTTGGGGAAATGAATATCTGTGTGTTTAAACCTTCATTTCCAACTCTGATGAAGCAACTGTTGAAAATAACTCCGTCTTTTCATTTTCGTTTCTGAAGATTATCCGTTGAGGAAATGAATATCCTTTGATTATTCCTTCATTCCCATTTCTGACGAAGAACCCATTGAGAAAAATGAATCATCCATTCATTTTTACTTCTAAAGGATATCCGTTGAGGGAAATGAATATCCGTTTAGTTAAACCCTTCATTTTCCATTTCCGAAGAACCCGTTGAGGAAAATGACTCCGTTCGTTCATTTTCGCTTCTGAAAAATATCCGTTGAGGAAAATGACAAGATTATGCTTTATCTTTGATGGTCATTTAACACAAAGTCACAGACAGACTCCTACAAATAAATTTCGGGACGAAATTTCCTAAAGTAGGGGAGACTGTGACACCTGTGTCACTGCGACCATCAAACAAATACCAAGCCAATGAGATATTGTATTTCATACTTGGGATCTGTATAAATATGTGTGTCTTTTGCACATATCAATTCTTGTTCGATTACAAACTTTAAATCGCTTTCTGGAAGGTTATACGCGCACTGATGCGTAAATATAACCAGTTTAATACAACGAACACTCTGGAATAGTGAAATATTCTTAACATACCTTAAATAACCTCTACATAACTTAGAAATAGGCTTTGAGGGGTTCGGTGTGCTAAAATAAACTTTTGGGTCATTCAGGGACTGAAAACGTCAAAAAGTGCACAAGTTTGCATTTTCGCGCATATCTTACGTTCTAAATATGTCCGGACATACAAAAATTTATGTAAGCATTAAAATATTTTATTTTAGTGTTTGGCATGATAAAATTCCATTCGTCTCTTAATTTGGATCGTTTTTGCGTTCGTTATGACTTCCGTCGTAATTTAAGCGAATAACGCAACCGTACGACCAAACGAACCGACATCCGAGATGTTTTTGAGCATATTTTAAGTTCCCTATACTTTAACTTTATTTTATAGCCTTGAAATGGGGTTAAAGGGGCTTAAAAGTGCCAAAAATCAAGTTTTACAAGTGCAGGGACCATTTTTTAAATTTCTGGCAGATTCAATGAACCTAGTCCATTTTGAAGTGTTGATGGTTTTAACCCATGGTTTTGCAAAACCATGAGTTGGTATTCAATGAACATAGTCCATATTAGGGGCTCCCATGGTTTTAGAAAACCATGGGCACACATGTAAGGTCCAGATCAAAGCTCAGTTTTCGATGAACGATCTTAACGGTTCTTGAATTCCTATAAATACCCACCCTCACTTCCTCCCAAAGCACACTTGAATCTGATTTTGGCTCTCTAAGTTGAAGTTTATGCTTCATACCTGAGAGTAAATCGGATCAAGAGCTTGCGGGGACCTTCTGTAAGTATTCTTTCGTTCTTTTCATTCGTTTTTGTCGTTAAAGTCAAACTGCGTTTGACTTTCTGCTTTGACCAGTTTATGGTCAACGTGAAGTTCGTTTGAACTTCATAACGTGAGCATAATCATGATGGTTATAGTCCCTAGTGACTATACCTACTGATTACCACGTTATCTAGGCTCAGTGACGAGTCGTAGTTTCGGCCAAAATGCGTTTTCTTGCGTATTTTGTAACCAAACTACTCTAGGATATCAAAACCGTTTGTTTTGATATCAAAACCTGCTTTCTAACTTAACTAAACATGTTCTAGCATGTTTAGCTCGTCATTTTTTAAGATTAGTGCTTGTGTGGAGCCGAAAGTCAAGAGGACTAAACACCCGCTTAGACTTTCGAACACGACCCGTTTGGTCGATCATTAGGATCCGACCAAACATGTTAAGTGACCATAGTAGCGTAGGGAATAACCTTCCGAGGTTATACCTTATGGTCACTTAGGTTTGATTAGTCGCATGATAGGTAGTTTATATGCCTTAGGTAAATTATCAAAATGCCCTTTTTACGCCAAAATTCATTTTAAGCATATGTAAAATAATTTTTGATATCTAAACTGATTTAGCAACAATATTAGACATGTTAAGGCCTATTTTACTTATCATAGGGCTAGTTAGGCATTCCGAACGCGTTTTACGCGAACGACGCGTTAAAGTAGCATAAGCTACCTAAACGGGTCGTAATGGGTCGTAAGCACTTAGGTTAGGTTTCATTTTAGTATGTAGGCTTTGTTAAACCATATTACACGAGTTCCCATACTCGTTTGGTTTACGAACCCTCATTCTATCTGATCCTCCGATTTAGGCCCGGTTTATTAACATAGTTACCTATATTAGGTGCCGTTTGATTCCGTGATCTTCTAGCTTGCTTGGTGGTTATCCTAAAACTTCTAAGCAATCTCAAGTGAGTACATAGACCCCTCTTTACTGTTTTTCAAACTGTTTTGGGGTGAAACACATGTGCCTAGTTGTTACTTTCGTGTTTTCCTGTTTTCACATCATATACTTGCTATGCTCATTAGTACACTATTAGTACATGATTTACATTACATTGTTTCGCTATGTATGTTTACTTAGCATACTTAGTACATTGTTTTACTTTACATTTCTGCTATGTATGTTGACTGGGCATGCTAGCACATTGATTTACATTACATTAGTTGCATATGTTTACTCAACATATGGACATATTGTTTTACATTGCCTTTTGTTGCATATGCTCATCCAGCATATGAACACATTATATTACACTTTGAACCGTTTGTAACTATTGGACTATGTGAACCGTTGTAACTATTTCACTATGTGACCCGTTGTAACTATTTGACTATGTGAATCGTTGTAACCATTTGATTATATGAACCGTTTGTAACTGTTGAACCGTGTGAACCGTATTTGACCATACATAAACATTTCTACAATTGGTAAACATTACATTTTGGTGGTTGTTTTGGGTAAGTGATTTAAGTAATGAGGCGACGTGTAATACGATAAAAACATGGTGGATACGCCGCTGGTACTTCCTATATATAAGTGCTTTTATGGTATTACATATCGTAGCGTTATTTAAACCATTTCAGTTTAGACATATTACATCTACAATACAATCTTCACATAAAGATCGTTTTACAAATAACTTAACTTATACAAACCCATTTTACATGGTTATTCACTTAACCATACATTATTATTTTATATACATATCATTTGATTTATTCATTGCTTTTCAAATGATTTATGAAAGAAAACACTCAATAAGATTCATGACTACTTTTTATTAAACAGTTTCTTTAAACCCAAGTCATGAATCCTATTTTCACAAAACCTATGTATCTCATAGTCATTTTTATGCTGACGTACCTATTTTCACGTGTGTTTTCAGGAGCTGTTGCATTGGATGATCGAGACACACTTAGGCGGACCTGTGCCTTAGTGACTTAAAACGAAGCAAGAACTTTTTAAATTATGTTATGTACTCTTTGTTTCTTGTTTTAAGACAATGTAACCCTCTGGTTTGATAAATAAAATGTAACTTTAATTTCCATGGTTGTGAAACAATTAATTCTGTGACAACACTCCCCGACGTTTCCGCCACGTCTTGTTGTTCTACATGGTCGGGGTGTGACAGTATGCTACTGATTTAAAGCTCCGTTGTGATCGTAACATGATGCAGCATAACCCTATAAGGTTATATTACATGATCGTATTAGTAATCTGAGTTTTATGCAAGTTTCCGTATTTATGCCATACTTTGACCTTTATGCCCTTTTTAGCAAAAATAAGGTTTTAGACATAAATAAGCTTGCAAATGATTTAAGTACTGATATGTTAACATATTTTGATATTTATAATCTGGTCATAAACTGAGTTTACACATATAATCGTAAACTATGCTTTTAAAAGAATTAAAATGCCCCTTTTCATTTAATATGAGTTTTAAACATAAATTCTTGGCAAAACTCATCATGTACTGATGTGATATCATAATTAGGATTTATTGGGATTTTAAGTCAAATTATATACTAAGTTTAAATTCAAGTTCTTGTACAATGATCGTAAATGACGATAATGCCCTTATGGCACTTAAATTGAGTTTTAAGCATAATATTTATACCAAACCTTTTGCTTATTGATTTATTATGAAAAATAAAATATTTTAACTATTCAAGCTGGTCATAACATCAGGTTTGATAAACCATCACATAAATCATCATTTAACGACTTTAACCCCGTTTAGGCGCATAGTATGGTTTTAAACCATATTTATGAACCAAGACTTGTTTCCTACTGATTTTATAAATCATTTTAAATATTTTTACAGTAGGTATAGGTCATGAACTCAGAATCTCAAATAAATTCTCAAACTATGTGTGAAATGACCAAAATACCCCTACGGTTCATAGTTTGGTCTTATAGCATAAACCACACATATATTTGATATCCTACTGATATGATTTTATAATATAACCATTTTTACAGAATGTTTATGACCATAACATCAGTTTACTTGCAAGCTCCTTATAAGTTGTAAAATTACCAAAATGCCCTATAAGGCATAGTTTGATTTTAAACCTTAGCGGGAATACAAGTTAATATCCTACTGACATTATAACTTGTTTAAAGTATATTGGCATATGGAACTTGTTCATGACTCATCTGGTTACCCGTCATCGCTTATATGCGTATGGTTAGACTTACGTAACCAGTTTACATAAGTTTACCGAAAAGGGTTTTAACCTTATCGTTTTGATCTCAAAATCCAGAATGTACAATGTTTACCCATATTATACAAGTCCTAGTACTTGTTGGGTTTAAACCACATTCTATTCAGTATACGCTTAATCTAGCGAACCTATTCTTAAGTATCGGGTCATATCTAAAGGAACTACCTTTGGCCCGTATACATTCTAACAGATGATAAATCTGTTCATTCCAGACTATATTACCCCCCAGATAATCGGACATGGGTCAATAATACTTAGACTTGCGGCTTTTTGCCTAATATAGTCTTGTTGATTCGAAGCTATCAAAATGGTAAATACTCTTGACTTATTTTAGTGTAAACTTGGGATGACAAATATGCTTCTTGGGACGGTTATTACATACGTAAGTCGCCTATGATTGCGCAAAAATGTATGAATATGGTTTACTCCGTTTACTTGATAATTATAATAATTGGGGGTTAATGATACCATGTCTGGACAACCCAATGGGTTAAATCAAGTATATAATCTCGTAACAAGTAAAATCCCAAGATGTATTTAAAAGATCACCTACGGGTTATCTATATGCATAAAAATCTTTTCGAAAAACTATTTTTCCAAAGAGTCAGTTAATTGTATTTACCAGCTTTGGCTGACGTATTTTCAAAAGATTGAACAGCAGGTACCGAACCTTATTATAGGCTGGGATTACGGGTCGGTTAGAATGAAGGCTAAGGAATTTACACTCCTGATGCTTAAGGCCTATGATGTCTAAAGCTCTGTTTATTTGGATCCTTCCTGTAGGCTTATTTCCTAGAAACCACTCACTTTAAAACGCCAAAAATAGTTAAAAAACCATAGGTGGCATAGCTCATTTCTTCTATATCCAGTATTGTTCTGAATGAAGTTTCACTGAATCAAGTGCCACTAATAAGAAGAGAAATGAGGAATGAGAAACGGTTTAATGCATGGAACCACTAAGATCTGCATAATCAATTGATCACGCTCAAAAAACAAACGCCATGTTTCCTAGAAACCACTCACTTTAAAACGCCAAAAATAGTTAGAAAACCATAGGTGGCATAGCTCGTTTCTTCTCTATCCAGTATTGTTCTGAATGAAGTTTCACTGAATGGATTCTTCTCTGAGGTGGGTATCTCTATAAGCTTTTGTTGAATCAGATGGACAAATATTCAAGAAAAAGAGACCGATGAAAGTGATATGTCATTGTGTGAGCTTTGTTCTTGATGGATATATTGATGGCATGAAGGGATCGATACTAGTGTAAATGCTATTTTGGACTCCATTATTATAATAGTATCCAAGCAGGCGTTGATCTTCAACAACATGTCACCAAACAACAATAGATCACACCAAAATACAGGATGCCACTAATCAGGTTCGTCTAAAGACGGGCGTTATGTAGGAAAATTGGCATCTAGCTAAGGTATTCAAAGGTTCAAAACGCCAAAAAAATTCAAGAAGAAGAGGCTGACGACAGTGAAGATTTGGATGAGAAATTAGATTTATTTTTTTTCATTTTCAATCTTTATTTTTTAGGGGATTATTTTCTGTTGTTTGTTATCTAATTCTCTACTAATAAAACACGTTATATCTATTAAAAATGTTTATAAAACGCCAAAAACTACAAACACCAAAACGCTAATAGTATGAAAACGGTGAAAAGGGATGCTGGCAATGTATTATTAAAAACAACAATAACAGGCTAAACGCCATTAAAAATGTATAAAACAATGTGCCATATGTATCTAAACGCGATAAAAAACAAAACGCCAAACCCTGATAAGATGGGAAGTGTCACAGCCTTAACAGATGAAACTGAACAAAACAGCAACTAAAAACAGTAAAAATGAAGAGACGGGAACATTATCCTTAACATTTATTATATTAAAAGCCTCTACATTGGAAATTGAATTTATTTATCTTTTCAAAACACCAAAATTACCTGTCACATTATAGGGCTGCATCCTACATGGCACAACAATTGATACACAAAATACACATCAAAAAAATTACTGATATTTTTACAACAAAAATCATATATCTACCTGGCGCCAAAAAAAAAATAAAAAGAAAAAAAGCTCATTGTATAAGTACAACAACTAACACAAAAAGCTTCACACTCCACACACTCACTAAAATGCCACGCATTGTATAAAACGCCATACAATTCAACAAAAAATGGCACGGTTATTGCACGGAGGTTTGACAGGTCAGAGGGACGTTTCGTCCTAAAGTTCTCTGACAGGAGAAGGGTGAAAGTCAAAACAATCAACGCCATACTTAGTATGGATGAATCCGTTCAGAGGGATATTCTAGCCCTTGGGGTCCCAGTGGCCTACGATTGTGGGAGGAATCGAATGGTAATTAAAGAGAAAATTTCCAGAAGATGATGATGATGATGATGTTGATGTTGACGATTCTGTTCTAACAAAAGTTACCAGTTAGATTCTGGATGAATAATCAAGAACGGTGAGGGTGAGCTTTCAACACAGGGAAGATTAGTCATTGACAATGGACGAAGTGCTGAACACAGATAAACTGCATCTTATTGAACAACTCTGTGATTTAGCACCTACGAACGATGCTAGATCCAGCATTGTGAATACATTCAAGTATAGGATGCAACAAAGAAGAGAAGTGATTATGGCGTTATACGTCAATGAACCAGATGATGATGATGAGTCCGAGGAGAGTGATAAAAAAAACCATGCTCTAATGTAATACCATCCACAGAAGACTATTAGTTTTTGTTTGATTTCATCTTAACTGTACTCTTTTAAATTACTAATGAATTTAAAACGCCATGAACGCCAAGAAATTTACCTTGATAACATATATGAACTATTGAAATCTACAAAAACGCCTAATGAATTTGGGAAACACCATAGAGGAAAAGAAATTAAAATTACTAAATGATTTTACTAAACGCCATAAACGCCAAAATATTTACTGTGCATGTGATCTAAAAAAACAAAAAAAGCTATGTATTTGTTGAATCTAACTAAACGCCAAAAAATGAAGCGGTGTTTTGAGACGAATTGAAAAAAAGAATATAAAAGGACAAAAAAGCCCCTCCGCCCTTCACTGTATCGCGTGCCACATGTTGGGCCAGGATCCGTTCTCACTGTTATCACACTTTAGGGTGTTTTCTCCTAATCTTGTACCTATATATATATATTGTTTATGATTTTTTGACAGGATATAACATGTCGCCAAGATTCAGAGGTAAAGGAAAAGGACCAATGCGAGGAGGTCCATCGGGACATCCACCCTCGCTACCTCACAGCTCGGATCATCGACAATATTCGGATGATTCTTACTCGTCTCAATCTGCGAGACGTTCTTTTTCTCACAACTCATCACCTTCTCACCATTCTCACAATTCCTATCATTCCCACCATTCTCTCCAATCCCATCACTCACATTCCCATTCATTTCATGGATCATTTGATCCAAACCAGTACATCAACACCCCACCTGTTGCCCAAAACCATTTGGACCAGCTAAATGAACCGGACAAAGATTCTGATCCAGAAATGCCACCATCTGGGTCGCATATGCACCCAATTGAAATTTCTAGTGGTTCTGCATCTTATGCAGGATCACCATTCTAGGGTCCTAATAAATGGGACCAATATTTTGGCCTGTTTAACTTTGTTCACACTCCTCCTTATCACTCTCTGACGCCGCCACCGCCGCCGCCACCAGAGGACGTACAGATGGAGCATGTGGAAGAACCACAACAACCACCACAGCCAAGGAGGAAAAATGGAGCATGCATGTCTGTGTGTATGGGACAACGGTCGGGTTCACTTCCACCATTGCCCCAAATATACCCTACCATTTGTGAGGACCCATAATGGGTGGACCCTCAAATAATGTACCAGTGGTTGACCCAACTCCTCAAACATTTGTTGAAGCACCACTATCGGGTTTTGATAACCCAATTCCCACGTATCCAGATGTAACTGGATATGATCCTTTTAAACCTACTACACCAATAGATTATAACTATCAGGCTCCAGCTTATGACCCATATATGCAGCCAGTCGTACACAATGCTCTCTACCCATCTACTTTCCTTCCGGCATATCCAACTACTGGATATCCGAATTATGGATACCAGTATCCCGTTGTGCCTCAACCACAGCCACAACCACCTCCACAAATGGAGGCCATTAATCAGGCCTTAGAAAGAGCAGAGCAACTTCAGCGACAAGCTGAAAAGACTAAGAAGAAGGCAAAAATGATCTTCAAAAAGCTTAACAAGATGTTTAGAGGATAGAAAGATGAGTAGAGAATCAATGTCTTTTAGTTATTGTAATTTAAATTCCAAAACTCCCTACGTGGATATGTCTTTTCTTTTTAGTCACTGCGTGGACATGTATTTCTTTTAGTCCCTCCGTGGACAAGTATTTAATTTTAATTCAAAAGTCCCTTTTGGGAAAAGTATTGTAATATTTCTTTTGAAATGAAATTTGAGATTTATCTTACTTATATTATCCTTTTCAAGCGATCGTCTCGATTTTATTCAAACTTTATCGATCTGCTAAATATATCGACAAGATCTTCCTAATGGTTTTTGACCAACCATATGGCAAAGCCTATATTTTGGCAATTATAAATGACATTTAAGGATGAATAACCCTCCTGTCCAAAGGTGGTGAACTATGTTCAAGCCTCATAGCCTTTATGGTCAATTAAGACCATAGCTACGTATATATTTATTGTCAAACCATTAAGACATTCATTCTGTGTTAACATTCAAGTAATGTTAATATTCTTGGCAATGTGATATTAAGGAAATCACACTAGCCATCTAGGTGGTGGACTACGTCCAAGTCTTATAGCCTATATGATCAAATTATATCATGGCTAATATCATTAATGCGATGATCATTTTTAAACATCCTTAGTGATGACCTGCCTACGGGCTATATTAAATTGTCAACTAAGCCAATGACAGTTGTGGTCATATGACTCCCTGTCCAAAGGTGATAAACTATGTTCAAGCCTTAAAGCCACTAGGAGACCGTGGCTAAATATACTTGATTTATTTTAATTCAACATTCATTTAAAATGTTAAAATTGTGAATTTTGGCAATTATGACATTATGCACACTGGACAAAAAGGTGAAGGATATATATATATATATATATATATATATATATATATATATATATATATATATCCAAACCTTATAGCCTATATGGTTTAATAATACCATGGTTGATGGAATTTTCAAGTCATCAGATTCGATGACCAGTTATTATATTGCAACTGAGCAATTATTATTTTGGTTTTTAGACCAAGCTTATAGATATGGAGAATCCACATTCTGATGGAGCTAATAGCGGATGCAACAATGATATAAATGCGAATATTAACTGCAACGACGAAGGAGTTAACCTTCAAGCCTTAATAGCCGCAGAGGTCGGCAAAGCTATGAACAACTTCATAGCTAACTATAAGGGTTCGACTTCGACTCAACCTAAGTCCCATTTTATTCCACATTTTTCTACACGCAAGAAGGAAAGCTCACAATATTCCTCAACTGTGAGGAGTGAGCCAAAACAAGTGTTCAAGGAAAAGTCTCGTGCTGCTAATGACGTGTGTAAGTGATGCGTGTGAAGTGTTATATATATTAGGTGTATATTTTAAGCCCCTTTAACACTTTTTACTCAAGTTTTAAATTTATAAAACACGATATTTACTAACACTAGACACACATATGGGCAAGTGCACCCATCGTGAGCGTAGTATAGTGTTGGTAAGATACCGAGGTCGTCCAAGGACACAAGAGCTTTTAGTACTGGTTTATCCTCAACGTCTAATCAAATCAAAAAAAAGGTTTAGAAAAATGTTTTAAACTAAGAAAAATAAAAACTAACTAAAATGCTGAAAATAAAAATAAAAGAAAAACAGATAGACAAGATGAATCACTTGGTTCCGACTCGTATCTAGTGTAACCTTTGATTATTTCCGCACTTTTGCACTATTTTAAGAGATTATCTTAGTTATTGTAGTAGGCCCCTCTTTTGAAGGTGACGTTACCCTCACCCCAGTAGTTTGAGTCAGCAAGGATACAATCCTAAAAGGGTGGATTATTGGAAGATAATTAATTAAGTTATTAATGCAAATTATGGTAGGCCCCTCTTTTGGAGGTGACGTTACCCTCGACTAAGTAGTCTGAGTCAGCAGGGATACAGTCCTAAATAGCCGGGTTATAGTATTAATAGTAGTTAACTTATGAGGGGATCAAAGAGTTTGGACCCCCGCCATCCAATACCGTTAAGTATTGAAGGAGGTCCTACTAAATTTGACCCAGGTCCATTGCAGGACCTCTAAACGCTGAACAATGGCAAGACCTTTACCAAACCGTTCCCTTAACCCCCGACCAGGTAGCCAACATACCTCCATATAGACCGTGGAGATATGAATGGTGAAAATCTTTTATTTTATATAGACAGTAAAATAATGCCAAAACACCACGGACAAACGATAAGGAAAGATCACCTTCAACATAAGCAACTAGTTATTAAAGTCATTAATACAAAACCAAGTAGAAAGTGCAAAAGATTAGAAATAAAAAGTATTACACTAGACACTTTGTCTTCACTAAGTGATGTAAGAGACTTAGGCAAACATGGCCTTGATTGTCAAGAACTCTTACGATCAATCTTGGATCCCGAGACGACTCACACACTCTACGATGGACAATGGATGATGGTGGTGGATGATGGTGTTATGGTGGTGGTGGGTGGTGGGTGAAGTGTGAGAGAGGTTGTGTGCCAAGGGATGGTTTGAGCTTGAGCCAAGCACTCCTATTTATAGCCTGTACAGAAGCCTGGACATGGCCCCGTGTCCGCTGGACACGGCCCCGTGTCCACCCTTTTCTCTTTCTTCATTAATTGCTCTTGTCTTTATTAGTTGACCACGGCCCCGTGTCCGCTGGGCACGACCCCGTGTGCAGAAGAATCTTTGTACTATGAAGATTTTCCTGGATTGTGCGAATCTTATAGTTGACCACGGCCCCGTGCCCGCAGAGCACGGCTCCGTGGTGGGCAATAGAAGCTTCTACAACTTTGTCTTTTCTGCAGACACTTGAGCACGCCCCGTGTTCGCTGGACACGCCCCTTGTTGAGCTGAGCACGCCCCGTGTTCAGCTGGGCACAGCCCCATGCTCAGCTGGGCACAGCCCCATGCTCAGCTGGGCACAGCCCCATGCTCAGCTTTCTTCTTGTTTTTGCTTTGGGAGATGCTGTCGAGGAGTCGGGCATGCCACGTTTCTTTCTTTTTTTGTATTTATGTTGGTTTTGGCTGTAAATTTGTTCCTTTTGTTCGTTTAAGCTCATTTGATCCTGAAAATACAAAAGGAAGACAAAAGCACACTTTTTCCAACATTAGTACTAAAAAAGGGTTAGTTTTATGCCTCATTTGATGTAATTTATATGTTGCATTTTACGCACATCAAATACCCCCACACTTGAATCTTTGCTTGTCCTCAAGCAAAACTCTTTATAATGTGGCTAACACTCCCAAATGGAATGGGTAGAAGAGAAGGTTTTAGGGCTTGTCATAGAGTGTCGGGATTTCCAAGATTCTTTATTAAGTTTTATTTTTATTTATTTATAATCCTATTCGTCATGATTTATTTAAAAGATTTCATAAGATAAATTACTTATTAGGGCATAACATGTCTTTTTTTTTAAATTCCACTTATATACAAGTTCACATACCTCACGGGGGATCACTTAACACTCGGCCGAAGATGTATTTTAGTGGATCACTCGAGAGCGGCATGGAACTTACTCCTACCATAAGCTTGGCAAGCAATCAATCCTCCTCCTTTTTAACTATACACATTTGTAAATATCAAGAGGACTTTTGGGTGAAGGGTTAGGCTTGGGTTAAAGGTAGGTGGTTGGGTTAGTGGTTAGTGGAAAAGGCTAAAAACGTAACAAACGTCGGTTTTCGTAAGACTTTTTTTTTTGTAACTCTTATTTTTTATGAAGCTATTATTCAAACAAAGTTATTTTTGATGAACTTGTTTGTTTATTTCCTTTTGCTTCATCATCAACACCCTTTTTTTTTTTCTGGAAGAGTCATACGAAAAACCGAGCTAGTTACAAAAACAAAGGGTTAAAAATGAAAAAGGTTTTGGTGGGTGAAAGGGTGTTTGGTTTGGGTTATGAAATGAAAAGGTTTAGGCTCAAAGGGGTTAACTAGGGGGATTTTGGGTAGGTGGTAAAAAAAAGAAAATAATGGTGTAGAAATAAAAAGGGTTAGTCCTAATGCCTCCATCCTTTACTTACTCGGGTTTAAGTTGGTAAGGACCGGGAATGTATCGTCGTGGCAAGTTCTAGAGTTGTAAGAACCAAGCGGCTATTCACACAAGAAACGAAAAATGAGCATTTAGTTTAATGATATGTATTTGTATGCTCAATAAAGGCTCAAAACTCACTTTTGTGGAAATGGGTTTTTATGTGATCAAGTATATATAATCAAATTTTAACTAAGCTTGTCATGCCTTTTCATAATTTTCTTATCTTGGTTCTTTTTATCACGACGCTATCGGTTGTAAATTTGTAAAAATATAACCTTTTTAGAATTTGAAATTCCCAAGTTAAACCTAGACAAGTAAAAAAAATGAAAATTTTTGAAAAAAATTTGGGGTGATTAGCGGTTCAAATAGAGTTTTGTGTAAGGCTTGCAATTAGGACTTGCATGATTCAAGGTTTTAGCATCTCCCCCACACTTAAATTACACATTGTCCTCAATGTGTCCCAAAAATAAGTTTTTCGGTTGATTAAAATGTGTAAAAGTGGGTTAAAAACAAGATTTTATGGTACTGGGTAGCTGAACACGGGGTGGTGTTGGCTAAGCACGGCCTAGTGTCCAGACTGCCAGTACTGTCACGACCCCCGACCCACCCTGGACGGAATCGGGTGCCGTGAACAGTCCAGCGGTACCGGTGATTATTTTAAAAACATTGCAGCGGAAATTTCATCAGGACCGTGAGTTAGGAAAAATATCAGAGTTTAGAAACACCGGATTTTATTTATTAAATAGATGGGATAAACCCATGTTTATAAGATAAATTTGTTTACATAAAACAATATTTCTTAATTTGATTTAATTAATAAAATAAGCCACTTCTTGAAGCCTTTTAGTGTCGTATCCAGCTCTTATTCCAATCTATTGTGATTACCTGAAAAATGTTTGAAAAAGGTTTTGTCAGCGAAAACACTGAGTGAATTCATTCCATTTTATAAATATATAGTTATACCTTACAGTATTAAGGTTTTTATATTTGTTTATATTTACCCAACTCAATCAATATTTATCAAATGATGACAGCTCCAATGTGACAGTAATCATATCCATTATTGGCTTATTTTAGTCCAATAGTGAATTTATCAAATAATTCTATTTGACTATTATTCAATTTATCTGTCACTAGGCGATTCCTGTGACTATAATCATATCAATATTGATTATTCTTTCTATTAATGATTCTGATCATATCACTGTTGATCATTCTTTCAACTAGTGATTCTATAACACTGTTGATCATTCTCTCAACTAGTGCTTTCGGTCATGTCACTGTTGATCATTCTTTCAACTAGTAACTCAGATTATATTACTGTTGATCATTCTTTCAACTAGTAATTTCTATTCATAATACTGTTGATCATTCTCTCAACTAGTGTCTTTGGACATAATTGTGTCCCGTGACATTTCTTTGTCAAATATATTACTTTTGGCATAAAACCATTTAATCCAGAAAATGACATATATCAATTTATGTCAAATTACTATAACTTATAATATGTTAATTAAATAATTGTAATATCATTATTTAATATTTTAACGTGACTAAGACTAAAATATAATCTTAGTAAAATGCATAATTTCCACTGTTATTGTAATCATGATAATATTACCTAACTTTCTGGCAAATAATAATAAGAATCAAATAATATATAAATCTT
>JARYGA010034095.1:0-44270 GCA_030545235.1 Helianthus tuberosus | reverse complement strand
ATGAGGTCGGGCTACCATCAACTGAGAGTCCGGGACGAGGACGTCTCCAAAACAGCCTTTAGAACACGCTACGACCACTACGAGTTTCTGGTCATGCCTTTCAGACTGACAAACGCACCTGCGGTTTTCATGGACCTTATTAATAGAGTGTGCAAACCTTACCTGGATAAGTTTGTTATTGTATTCATTGATGACATCCTGATCTATTCTAAGAGTCAGGAGGAGCACGAGCAGCATCTACGACTTATTTTGGAACTACTTCAAACAGAGCAACTGTATGCAAAGTTCTCGAAATGCGACTTCTGGCTTCGTGAAGTCCATTTCCTAGGCCACGTGGTAAACAAGGATGGGATTCACGTTGATCCATCAAAAGTTGACTCGATCAAGAACTGGCCTGCACCTAGTACAACAACAGAAATCCGCCAATTCTTGGGTTTGGCAGGTTACTACAAAAGGTTTATCAAGGATTTCTCCAAGGTCGCGCACCCTCTCACTTCGTTAACTCAGAAGGGTGTCATCTATCATTGGGGTGATGCACAGGAATCAGCATTCCAGCACTTAAAGGATAGACTTTGTAGCGCACCTATTCTTTCATTGCCAGAGGGCACAGACGATTTTGTGGTTTATTGCAACGCGTCAATTCAGGGTCTTGGTTGTGTATTGATGCAACGGGATAAAGTCATTGCTTACGCCTCGCGTCAACTTAATATTCACGAAAGGAATTACACTACGCATGATTTGGAGCTGGGAGCTGTTGTTTTCGCACTCAAGATATGGAGACATTACCTGTACGGTACCAGGTGCACCATTTACACCGATCACAGGAGTCTCGAGCATATCTTCAAGCAAAAGGAGTTAAACATGCGTCAACGACGATGGGTCGAGCTTTTGAATGACTACGAATGTGCCATCAAGTACCATCCAGGCAAGGCCAATGCTGTGGCCGACGCTCTCAGCCGAAAAGATACTACACCTAGGCGTGTGTGAGCATTACAACTTACCATCCAGTCTAGTCTTCCTGCACAGATACGAGATGCTCAGGTAGAAGCATTGAAACCAGAAAACGTCAGGGCTGAAGCCCTACGTGGCTCAAGGCAACGGTTAGAACAAAAGGAAGACGGCGCCTACTACGTAACAGGACGCATTTGGGTCCCACTCTATGGCAACTTAAGAGAACTTGTAATGGATGAAGCACACAAGTCTCGATACTCAGTACATCCTGGTTCGGATAAGATGTACCACGATCTCAGAACTACGTATTGGTGGCCTAGCATGAAAGCTCACATAGCAACTTACGTTAGCAAATGTCTGACTTGTGTGAGAGTCAAGACTGAATATCAGAAACCATCGGGCCTACTCCAACAACCAGAGATACCACAATGGAAATGGGAGCAAATTTCCATGGATTTTGTTACTGGCCTGCCTAGATCTCAACGTGGAAATGATACTATTTGGGTGATCGTGGATCGACTCACAAAGTCTGCACACTTCTTGGCTATCAAGGAAACAGACAAGTTCTCTACTTTAGCAGACGTTTACCTTAAGGAAGTTGTCTCGAGGCACGGGGTGCCAACCTCTATTATCTCTGATCGTGATGCACGTTTTACTTCAGAACTGTGGCAAGCAATGTTCAAATCTTTTGGCTCTCATTTAGACATGAGCACCGCTTATCATCCACAGACGGATGGGCAGTCTGAACGCACCATCCAAACCCTTGAAGACATGCTTAGGGCATGTGTGATTGACTTTGGCAACGGCTAGGAAAAGCATCTGCCACTAGTGGAATTTTCTTATAATAACAGCTACCACACCAGTATCCAAGCCACTCCGTTTGAGGCACTGTACGGGCGTAAGTGCCGATCACCTCTTTGTTGGGCAGAAGTTGGCGACAGCCAAATCACTGGCCCAAAACTTGTGGTAGACACAACAGAAAGGATTGCTCAAATACGACAACGAATGGCGGCAGCTCGTGACCGTCAGAAAAGCTATGCTAATAAGCGCAGGAAACCGCTCGAGTTCCAGGTTGGGGATCGAGTGCTACTCAAAGTCTCACCTTGGAAAGGTGTTGTTCATTTTGGCAAACGAGGCAAACTTAACCCATGATATGTTGGACCTTTCGAAATCATAGAGAAAATAGGCAAAGTGGCCTACAAACTAAATCCACCAGCAGAACTCAGTGGAGTTCACAACGTATTTCACGTGTCGAATCTGAAGAAGTGTCTGTCAGATGAGACCCTCATAGTTCCTTTAAAGGAGCTCACCTGGGAACGCGAAGACCAAATGAAACAAAAGTATCCCCAATTGTTCGCAAACAGTACAACCACTATAGAGGTTGAAGCTACTGCGTAATTTCGGGATGAAATTCCAAACCAACGGGGGAAGGATGTGACTCCCTAGGAAAACCAGGAAAACCATGCAACTTAACTAGCTTCCTCAGTGAGTAAGTACCAAATTTCGGGACGAAATTTCTTTCAACTTGGGGATACTGTGACAACTCGTGTTTCAAACCTCTCTTTATACTTGATGTAACCAGTGGGAACGTTATGTGATTATATGAATTTGGTTGATTAATTGAATGTTATGTTATGTGTTTATGTGTAACGATTGTATGTATACAAAACGAACCGATCGCACAATTCTAACTCGATCGCATAAGCCCACTCGGGCCACATTCTTGTACTCGAACCATAAGGGCAGCCCATGAAGGGTTCGGCCCACTCCCCTTAGTTCGAATAACACATAGGGTGTTAGTATAAATCCCACACTTTACCTAATCACACAAAGTTTACAAAACCCTACTCTATTTTCCTTCTCTCTCGAAGCCGACGGCAACAACATCCCATCTCTCTCGAAGCTTTATCGTTCGGATCAACCCTCGTTCCATTCTTTAACCGGTTAGTGTTATGTTATTGTTTGATTTCGTTTTGGTTGATGTTTGTTATATGATCGAATATATGTTATTCGGGATTTGATAGGATGAACAAACTGTCTGATCACTATAGGGTTTGATATATGCTTGATGTTGATTTAGATGGGTAGGAACCGAATAGAAATAATGTTCATGAAATCGGCACACATGTGTAGTATTCACGGATCAAAATAAGGGTTGATGATGTTATGTTGATTGAGGATATTCGGCTGTGATGTATCATGTTCGAATGATTGATGAGTTGTGGTCAAGAACATGAACTATGCTAATATGTTTAAGTGTGATGATTATTGTTCATGTGTTATTCATAATTAGAGTTCATGAGAAATCGGTTAGAATATGCTTGTTTGATCGATGATTTGCATGATCTAAAACTGTTAATTGTGTAGATTGATTGTGTGTAAAGAAGGAAACTGTTGAATGATATAACTAAATAGCATAAGTTTCGGATATTTAAACTAATCGCACAAGCTTGTCGGTCGCACAAGATCAGATCATACAAGTTCTGATCTGATTGCACAAGAGCTGATCGCATAAGCTAGGTACAACAAAACAAGGCACACAGTACTACTAGGTTATGCATGATCGCACAAGATTTGTGGATCGCGCAAGACAGTGTCGATCGCACAAGTCTTGGGCCTTACACAATGTTTGGACTTAACATATTATTGGACCGAATGGCCCAAAACCCCGTCACACAAGATGTTCCGGATCGCACAAGTCGTCCGGATCGCACAAGACATCCGGACCGCACAAGATCAACGTATATTATTGTTGGGCCGTGTATATATGTTTGGGCCGAGCTTATGTTGGATCGCACAACATGCTGTGGATCGCACAAGGTTGTGCTGATCGCACAACATGTTGGGCCAAGTATGTTTGGGCTTCATGTGTATGCTAAACAGTTATCGTTTAAAATGTTCATGTGTATGCTAAACAGTTATCGTTTAAAATGGGTTAAGGAATATGGATTCCTCGTCCTCCTTGGGTAGGACAGTATGGGTTAAGGAATGTAATTCCTCGTCCTCTTGGACAGTTTAAATCTCACTAGACCAAAACTCTATCACGAAGTCCCTCCTTTTATATCGACTTAATCGCCGGGCCAATGGAGAGCGGGTCATTAGTTAGATAGCGCTATTTAGGTCTGATAAGCCTCACACCGTGCCGTAGAGGACGGGCGTGAACTAATGGATCTGGGCACGTCAATGATGATAGACATTGACGCTAAGGGCACATAAACATGACTAAAGTCAGTGGTCGATATGGTAACGAGTCTAGTAGTATAAACATGGGGTAGCCCCCACGGCTGGATTGCCAGAGTAAATGGGATAAACAAATCACGTTTTCAACCTTGGGGTAACCCCCACGGCAGAGATGCCAGTTAAAGGAAACTGTTTTTGGAACAACTTAAAACAAACACCCAACTGTGAACTCGCTCAACTTTGTTGTTGACTCGTTACTACATGCTTTACAGGTTATTAGGTACTTAGCTGGAGCTTGCATGGGGAAGAGTCGTTATGGGACATGGAATGTTGAGTTCCATGTGGAACATTTGAACTTTTAAAACTTATGATTTGGTTTTACAACTTTATGCTTCCGCTGATACCTGAATTTGGTTTATTTATTTTGGACACCAATTATATTGTGTTTGGTTTATCTTTATTATATTACATTGTTCAATATGATTGGTGGCTTGATCCTGGTCAGTCACGCCTCCAAGCGGTGATACTCCGCATGTGGATTTTGGGGGTGTGACATAAGAACTACTTATCATACAACTACTTAAACAACGTGACCATAAGGTATAACCTTGGAAGGTTATTCCCTATACAACTATGGTCACCTAATGAGTTTGGTCAGATCCTAATGATCGACCAAATGGGTCGGGTTCGAAAGTATAAGCGATTGATTAGATCGCTTACCCTTACGACCCTAGACAAGCACAAATCTAAAAGAGTGACGAGCTAAACATGCTAGAACATGTTTACTTAAGTTAGAAAACAGGTTTGGTATCAAAACAAACGGTGTTGATACTCTAGATTAGTTTGGTTACAAAATACGCGAGAACACGCATTTTGGCCGAAAGTACGACTCGTCTCTGAGCCTAGATAACGTGGTAATCAGTAGGTATAGTCACTAGGGACTATGACTATCGTGATTACGCTCACGTTATGAAGTTCAAACGAACTTTGCATTGACCATAAACTGGTCAATGCAGAAAGTCAAACGTAGTTTGACTTTAACGCTAAAACGAATGAAAAGAACGAAAGAGTAATTACAGAGGGTCCCCGCAAGTATTTGATCCGATTCTCTCTCAGGTAGGAAGCATGCACTTCCACTTAGAGAGCATGAATCAGATTCAAATTGTGAGTTTTGCAAATGAGAATGGAGGGGTATATATAGTTTTTGTACAACCATTAAGATCGTTTCTTGAAAACCGAGATTCAATCCTGGCCGTACACATCGAGCCCACTGTTTTAGAAAACCAAGGGAGCCCCTAGAAATGCCCCAAAACCATGTACAAAGGTGCCCAACAGCTGGATCAAGCTGGAAACAACATTCTGAAGAACTGGGACCTACTTACGGACCGCAAGAGTATGTGCATATGGTCCGTAAGGACCCTGCAGGTCAGCCAACTTTCGAAAATTGCAGAACAGGCCCCTGTGCGCGTATCGTCGTGTTTTGGCACTTCTAACACCCGTCAAACCCATTTTTAAGCTCCCTAAGGATGTTAAAGCATAGGGAACTTGGAACATACTCAAAAATATGTCGGATGTCGGTTCGTTTGGCCGTACGGTTGCGTTGTTCGGTTAATTACGACGGAAGTCGTAACGGACGCGTGTACGATCCAAATTGCGCGACGAATGGATTTTTATCATGCCAAACACTAAAATAAAATATTTTAATGCTTACATAAATTTTTGGATGTCCGGATGTATTCAGAACGTAAGTTATGCGCGAAAATGCAAACTTATGCAATTTTTGACGCTTTTAGTCCCTGAATGAGCATAAAGTTTATTTTAGCACACCGAACTCCTTAAAGCCTATTCCTAAGCTATGTAAAGGGTATTTAGGGTGTGTTTAACTTATAATCATGTTTCGGAATGTTCGTTACAGTTCAATTTGGCATACTTTCGCAGTTTGTCAATTTTAGTCCCTGTAAGCGAATTAACTTGATTTTGCCATACCAAAGCCTTCTAAACTTATTTCTAAGTTATGTAAAGGTTATTTAAGGTATGTTAAGCATAAATTGATGTTCCAGAGTATTTTTCACATTAAACTGATTACGTTTACGTATCAGTTTGCGTATAACTCTCCAGAAAGCGATATAGAGTTTGAAATTGAATATAAGTCAAAACATGAAAAACAGCAAAACATAACAAACAAACATTGGAATCAAATAACTTTATTTCATTGATAACTGAACTGTTTACAATGATTACAAGCACAGATGTCACACATGGGCCATTGTTCGACCTTAGCCGCTCCGGCGAATGCGAACATGTGGTCGTCCGGGTCGGACGTACCATCATAGAATTTCAACGTGGGGGGCATTTTTAACTTGGCCGGGAGTGGGGCATTAACGATCCACAGCGTGAACTTCGACTGAGAAGTCATAGACGTGGGATGATACGGCATGATGAGCTCCTGATCCTGAGGGTTTAAACCCATAGATCCCATAGATCCAGAGGTGAAAGCTCCAACGGAGACGGGGTTAGCCCCTAGATAGACATTGCTGAACAAGTTCGTGCGGAGACTCTGCAACATCTCTTCTCGTTGCTGCTGCTGCTGTAACTGTCGTAGCAAATCAGCATTCTGCAGGAGGAAAGCATTGTCAAAAGTAGGCAATGGTGTAGCAACTGGAGCAGTAACCGAGAGCGTGGTGACAGAGCTCGCGATTACAGAACTTGCAGCTGGAGGTGCCGACGCTGACCCTATCGAAGCCGCTGCGGCAGCAACTTCTGTTGATGCAATTGTGGAGGCAGCGCTTCCTTCCCATATGTCGTTGTAAGACGGGAAAGTGTTTGTTGGAGCAGCTGTTGTGGATTCCATGACTTGGAATAAACAGAATTAGCAAAGTGAATTGAGTGAATTCGAGGGGATGGCGCCACTAAAGACTCAGAACCAGTTGGTCCGACCTGGTCAGAGCAGAGCTTCAGATGATCTGGCAAGAACCTGCAAGATCACAAGGAAACAAGCACACCGTTAGCCTCGTCACAGGGAGGGGGGCCTCTCTGTGACCAAGCTCGGGCATGAGAATAAGTATTTGTGAGGTGGAAATAGGTCAGGGAGAGAGAGAGGAGAGTTTAGAGAGAGAGAGTAGCGATTACCCCTTTTTGGAAGTCTAAGTGTGGTATTTATAGTCTTTGGGTATGCTGACATGGCGAGTTAGTTAGGGTCGGACCAGTCACTGTCATGGCGGTTATGGCTGTGGGGCCCAGTTAGTTATGGCATACTAGTGTATTTGGTCATTCCGTCTATGGCATGAGGTGCGATCCGACCTTTATGTGCTATAGTTCGGTTCTATGTTTGGCAATGGTTCGGTCCGACCAAAGACGTATCTGTGACACTTGGGTTAATGCGACCATCAAACAAACACCAAACCAATGAAATATTGTATTTCATACTTGGGATTTGTATAAATATGTGTATCTTTTGCACATATCAATTCTTGTTCGATTTCAAGCTTTAAATCGCTTTCTGGAAGGTTATACGCGCACTGATGCGTAAATATAAACAGTTTAATGAAACGAACACTCCGGAATAGTGAAATAGGCTTAACATACCTTAAATAACCTTTACATAACTTAGAAATAAGTTTTGAAGGCTTTGGTATGGCAAAATCAAGTTTAATCGCCTACAGGGACTTAATTTGACAAACTGCGAAAGTATGACGATCGTACTGGAACAGACATTCCAGAACATGACCATAATTTAAACAGACCATAAATATCCTTTACATAGCTTATAAATAGGCTTTGAGGGGTTCGGTGTGCTAAAATAAACTTTTGGGTCATTCAGGGACTAAAAGCGTCAAAAAGTGCATAAGTTTGCATTTTCGCGCATAACTTACGTTCTGAATACATCCGGACATCCAAAAATTTATGTAAGCACTAAAATATTTTATTTTAGTGTTTGGCATGAGAAAATTCCATTCGTCGCTTAATTTGGATCATTTTTGCGTTCGTTACGACTTCCGTCGTAATTAAGCGAATAACGCAACCGTACGACCAAACGAACCGACATCCGAGATGTTTTTGAGCATATTTTAAGCTCCCTATACTTTAAATTTATTTTAGAGCCTTGAAATGGGGTTAACGGGGCTTAAAAGTGCCAAAAATCAAGTTTTACAAGTGCAGGGACCATTTTTGAAATTTCTGGCAGATTCAGTGAACCAAGTCCATTTTGAAGTGTTGATGGTTTTAACCCATGGTTTTGCAAAACCACGGGCTGGTATTCAATGAACATAGTCCATATTAGGGGCTCCCATGGTTTTAGAAAACCACGGGCACACATGTAAGGTCCAGATCAAAGCTCAGTTTTCGATGAACGATCTTAACGGTTCTTGAATTCCTATAAATACCCACCCTCACTTCCTCCCAAAGCACACTTGAATCTGATTTTGGCTCTCTAAATTGAATTTTATGCTTCATACCTGAGAGTAAATCGGATCAAGAGCTTGCGGGGACCTTCTGTAAATATTCTTTCATTCTTTTCTTTCGTTTTTGTCGTTAAAGTCAAATTGCGTTTGACTTTCTGCTTTGACCAGTTTATGGTCAACGCGAAGTTTGTTTGAACTTCATAACGTGAGCGTAATCATGATGGTTATAGTCCCTAGTGACTATACCTACTGATTACCACGTTATCTAGGCTCAGTGACGAGTCGTAGTTTCGGCCAAAATGCGTTTTCTCGCGTATTTTGTAACCAAACTACTCTAGGATATCAAAACCGTTTGCTTTGATATCAAAAACTGTTTTCTAACTTAACTAAACATGTTCTAGCATCTTTAGCTCGTCATTTTTTTTAGATTAGTGCTTGTGTGGAGCCGAAAGTCAAGCGGACTAAACACCCGCTTAGACTTTCGAACACGAGCCGTTTGGTCGATCATTAGGATCCGACCAAACATGTTAAGTGACCATAGTAGCGTAGGGAATAACCTTTCGCGGTTATACCTTATGGTCACTTAGGTTTGATTAGTCGCATGATAGGTAGTTTATATGCCTTAGGTAAATTACCAAAATGCCCTTTTTATGCCAAAATTCATTTTAAGCCTATGTAACATAATTTTTTATATCTAAACTGATTTACCAACAATATTAGACATATTAAGGCATATTTTACTTATGATAGGGCTAGTTAGGCATTCCGAACACGTTTTACGCGAACGACGCGTTAAAGTAGCATAAGCTACCTAAACGGGTTGTAATGGGTCGTAAGCACTTAGGGTAGGTTTCATTGTAGTATGTAGGCTTTGATAAACCATATTACATGAGTTTCCATACTCATTTGGTTTACGAACCCTCATTCTATCCGATCCTCCGATTTAGGTCCGGTTTATTAACATAGTTACCTATATTAGGTGCCGTTGATTTTCCGTGATCTCTAGCATTGCTTGGTTGTTACTCAAGGACTTCTAGGCAATCTCATGTGAGTACATAGACCCCTCTTTTACTGTTTTTCAAACGTTTTGGGGTGAAACACATGTGCCTACTTGTTTACTTTCGTGCTTTCCTGTTTTCACATCATATACTTGCTATGTTCATTAGTACACTATTAGTACAAGATTTACATTACATTGTTTCGCTACGTATGTTTACTTAGCATACTTAGTACATTGTTTTACTTTACATTTCTGCTATGTATGTTGACTGAGCATGCTAGCACATTGATTTACATTACATTAGTTGCATATGTTTACTCAACATATGGACACATTGTTTTACATTGCATTTTGTTGCATATGCTCATCCAGCATATGAACACATTATATTACATTTTGAACCGTTGTAACTATTTGACTATGTGAACCGTTGTAACTATTTGACTATGTGAACCGTTGTAACTATTTGACTATGTGAACCGTTGTAACTATTTGACTATGTGAACCGTTGTAACCATTTGATTATATGAACCGTTTGTAACTGTTGAACCGTGTGAACCGTATTTGACCATACATAAACATTTCTACAATTGTTAAACATTTCATCTTGGTGGCTGTTTGGGTAAGTGATTTAAGTAACGAGGCGACGTGTAATACGATAAAAACATGGTGGATACGCCGCTGGTACTTCATATATATAAGTGCTTTTATGGTATGACATATCGTAGCGTTATTTAAACCATTTCAATTTAGACATATTACATCTACAATACAATCTTCACATAAACATCATTTTACAAATAACTTAACTTATACAAACCCATTCTACATGGTTATTCACTTAACCATACATTATTCTCTTATACATATACATATCATTTGGTTTATTTATCACTTTTCAAATGATTTATGAAAGGGAACACTCAACAAGATTCATGGCTACTTTTTATTAAACAGTTTCTTTAAACTCAAGTCATGAATCCTATTTTCATAAAACCTATGTATCTCACAGGCATTTTTGTGCTGACGTACCTATTTTCACATGTGTTTTCAGGAGCTGTTGCATAGGATGATCGAGACACACTTAGGCGGACCTGTGCCTTAGTGACTTAAAACGAAGTAAGAACTAGTTAAATTATGTTATGTACCCTTTGTTTCTTGTTTAAGACAATGAAACTCTCTTGATTGATAAATAAAACGTAACTTTAATTACCATGGTTGTGAAACAATTAATTCTGTTACAACACTCCCCGACGTTTCCACCACGTTTCGTTGTTTTACGTGGTCGGGGTGTGACCGAAAAGTTGGTATCAGAGCCAATGGTTATTGGGAATTAGGTTATTAGTAATGCTTTGACCTAGACTATAACCTTCCTAGGACCCTAACGCTAATTTACTTGCGTTTAGTCATAAAACAATACCGTTGCCTATCTTTAGGCAGCAACCACAACGAGAACATCAATTTCGAATCCGCTTTGAAAATTAATCATCTGTTTTTGGATGATTGATTACTAGGTTTTGAACCCTTTGTTGTAAGGTTTTGAACCCTCTGTTACAAGGTTTTGAACCCCTTTGAGTTTTCAAAATCTCGTCAAAAGTTTTGAGTCCTAAATAGTGTGAACACGTGCAAACTGGAAGAGTAAATGCATGTACCATGGGTTTTCTGTCTAAGGCTAGAGTGTTCATACAAATCCACATAATCGGACCAGTCACTCTTACCTGGGAACTCTTGGGGTGAGTGTCCACTTATAGGCGAGTATGTCTTCGCGATACATTATGAGGACCTACTTGCTTTGATTCAGCCTTTGTGTGTCGTTTGTTTGCTTCGTGGTTCAAACAAATGACCATCACCCATGATTTTGGTTGGTAGTTATAACATCCTATTCTTACCCAATGCCATTTCATTTGTTTTCTCTCTTTTTTTCCCCTTTTTAGAATGCCTCCTCGACGCGACAATCAGATAGCGAATGCCGAACTGGCTGAAATCATCGCGCAGCAAATGGCTGCTGGTTTCCCAAATCTTATTGCTCAACTGACCCAAGCCAACAACAACAATAATGCTCCATGCAATTTCAAGAGTTTCAATTCGGCTAAGCCACTCAAGTTTAGTGGTTCTGAAGGAGCAACTGGGCTCCTACAATGGTTCGAGAGCACTGAGAGTACATTTCGTCACGTTCAGTGTCCTGATAATCGCAAGGTCGAGTTTGCTTCCAGTGTGTTTCTGAAGAGGGCTCTTACATGGTGGAACGGGGTTATGAGAGACCGTGGAGCTGAGGTTGCTTTAGCACAGACTTGGGCAGAACTTAGGGCCCTTATGATGAAGGAATTATGTCCTCGTCATGAACTGAGGGCTTTAGAAAGGGAATTTGACTATCTTAAGCAAGACATCGGTGAGCATCGAGCCTACACGGACCGTTATGAGGAGTTAAGTCTGTTATGCCCAAACATGGTCACGCCTTTGGATAAGGCAATCGAAAAATACATTGATGGCCTCCCTGACTCAGTACAAGACATTGTGACTGGTAGCAACCCTACTACAGTTAGACAGGCCATTGAGCTATCTGCAACCTTGACTGAAACTCAGATCAGGAAAGGTAAACTTTTTCGAAAGGGTGACAAGAAACCGATCGAGGAATCAAAGACCATGGATGAACAGACTGGATCCCCTAAGAAGTTAAAGAAGTGAAAGGCTTCTCAGAACTTCGCCGTAGTAGCTCACAATGATCAAGCCATCCCCAACCAACCAGCTCAACCCCCTGCTAGAAAGCCATACAACGGAACTGCACCCTTGTGCAATCAATGTAACCTTCATCATCATGCTGGTGTGAAGTGCCGCACATGCCAAGTTTGTGGACTTATAGGTCATACGGCAAGGGTTTGCCCCACAGCAGCTGCACCAAATCAAGTTAACAACAATCCTGCTCAAGGACATTTTCCACCAGGTTCTTGCTTCAACTGTGGCGAGATGGGCCATTTCTGAAGAAACTGCCCAAAGCTTGCTAATGCGAATCCAGTGCAGGGATGAGCATCTGACCGAATGGAAGACAACGCTGTTTAGAAATAATCACGTCTTATGTATTATTTTCTTTTGTTGTCAAGGTCCATGAAACAGTTGTTATCGTTGTTTGTAAATAAAGCTTTTATTTTACAATGCAATATACAAATATTGATGTGGTTGCACGTGTAAACAACGTATCCCCTACAATACCGACAATCAAGGAACCGTATCCCTTGAAGAACAGACTACCCCCAAAATTCTTCCACTTTATGATCTCTTGCGTTTTCCACGAAAATCCTAAGTACCCGTTTCTTCCAAGGAAAACGAAGTACAAGGCGCAAGTTACAACTCTGGACAAATACCCACTCCTTAATGGGGTACCTAAGGATATTCCCGTAAGTCCTTAATTGTTGTATACCTAAATACGAATGTGGTGATTCCTTGTAATAAAAAAAATCGAATTTTTAGAAGATCATCCTATCTTTTCAGATAAATGCTTGAGGACGTTGAAGTCCATCAACTGGGTTCCTGGTAGGCCTTGAATACCCATGTTTAAATCGGCGCCAAGTTAATAGCAATCAATAACAATTAATAACCAAGAAAACAATTATGTGATTATGTGCTTATGTGTTCCCTTTTATGTTTTTGTGTGATCCAAATTATGATATCCAAATCCTCCTAGAATCTTCCATATCTTCGTATAAGGGATTCATAGTAGGATACCCAAAGGTACTACCTAAAATCCTTAATGAACTTCTACGTTGTAGTAAAGTCCCTTGGATTATAACGTACTACTCCATAATTAGATCCCTTGAGTGGTCTAGTTAAACAGATTGATCCAAAAATCTGGTTAGGAATAGCATGTGATGATATAGCTAAAAGGACTCCTTGGTGGCCTAATTAAAAAGATCATCTGTCGATCCAATTAAAAGGACCCTATGGTAATCTAGTCACCCTCATCACAGGTTTGATTTTCTTCCCCTAAACATTACAAAACAAATTGTGCGGACTGTGCAAGGAATTACGTAATTATAGATGCATACATAATTATGGAATTTAGTGCACAAAAATCACAGCAAGTTTTGTCATGTATCTAGAGTTAACCCAATTCATTTCCAACTCTGATGAAGCAACCATTGAAAATGACTCCGTCTGTTCATTTTCGTTTCTAAAGATTATCCGTTGAGGAAATGAATATCCGTTTGTTTATCCTTTTCATTTCCGTTTATGAGGAAGCAACCGTTGAAGATGACTCCGTCTGTTCATTTTCGTTTCAAAAGATTATCCGTTGAGGAAATGAATATCTGTTTGTTTAATCCTTCATTTCCATTTCTGATGAAGCAACCGTAGAAAATGACTCCTTCAGTTCATTTTTGTTTCTGAAGATTACCCGTTGAGGAAATGAATATCCGTTTGTTTATCCTCTTCATTTCCGTTTCTGAGGAAGCAACCGTTGAAGATGACTCCGTCTGATCGTTTTTGTTTCTAAAGATTATCCATTGAGGAAATGAATATCCGTTTATTTAATCCTTCATTTCCAATTCTGAAGAATACCCGTTGAGGAAAATGACTCCGTTCATTCATTTTCATTCTGAAGAGTATCCGTCGAGGGAAATGAATGTCCGTTTATTTAATCCTTCATTTCCAATTCTAAAGAATACCCGTTGAGGAAAATGACTCCGTTTGTTCATTTTCATTTCTGAAGATTATCCGTTGAGGAAAATGACAGGATTATGCCTTGCATATCTTTGATGATCATTTAACACAAAGTCACAGACAGACTCCTATGAATAAATTTCGGGATGAAATTTCCTAAAGTAGGGGAGACTGTGACACCTGGGTCACTGCGACCATCAAACAAACACCAAACCAATGAAATATTGTATTTCATACTTGGGATTTGTATAAATATGTGTATCTTTTGAACATATCAATTCTTGTTCGATTTCAAGCTTTAAATCGCTTTCTGGAAGATTATACGCGCACTGATGCGTAAATATAAACAGTTTAATGCAACGAACACTCCGGAATAGTGAAATAGGCTTAACATACCTTAAATAACCTTTACATAACTTAGAAATAAGTTTTGAAGGCTTTGGTGTGGCAAAATCAAGTTTAATCGCCTACAGGGACTTAATTTGACAAACTGCGAAAGTATGACGATTCATACTGGAACAGACATTCCGGAACATGACCATAATTTAAGCATACCATAAATATCCTTTACATAGCTTAGAAATAGGCTTTTAAGGGGTTCAGTGTGCTAAAATAAACTTTTGGGTCATTCAGGGACTAAAAGCGTCAAAAAGTGCATAAGTTTGCATTTTCGCGCATAACTTACGTTCTGAATACATCCAGACATCCAAAAATTTATGTAAGCACTAAAATATTTTATTTTAGTGTTTGGCATGAGAAAATTCCATTCGTCGCTTAATTTGGATCGTTTTTGCGTTCGTTACGACTTCCGTCGTAATTAAGCGAATAACGCAACCGTACGACCAAATGAACCAACATCCGAGATGTTTTTGAGCATATTTTAAGTTCCCTATACTTTAAATTTATTTTAGAGCCTTGAAATGGGGTTAACGGGGCTTAAAAGTGCCAAAAATCAAGTTTTACAAGTGCAGGGACCATTTTTAAAATTTCTGGCAAATTCAATGAACCTAGTCCATTTTGAAGTGTTGATAGTTTTAACCCATGGTTTTGCAAAACCATGGGCTGGTATTCAATGAACATAGTCCATATTAGGGGCTCCCATGGTTTTAGAAAACCATGGGCACACATGTAAGGTCCAGATCAAAGCTTAGTTTTCGATGAACGATCTTAACTGTTCTTGAATTCCTATAAATACGCACCCTCACTTCCTCCCAAAGCACACTTGAATCTGATTTTGGCTCTCTAAATTGAATTTTATGCTTCATACCCGAGAGTAAATCGGATCAAGAGCTTGCGGGGACCTTCTGTAAGTATTCTTTCGTTCTTTTCTTTCGTTTTTGTCGTTAAAGTCAAACTGCGTTTGACTTTCTGCTTTGACCAGTTTATGGTCAACGCGAAGTTCGTTTGAACTTCATAACGTGAGCGTAATCATGATGGTTATAGTCCCTAGTGACTATACCTACTGATTACCACGTTATCTAGGCTCAGTGACGAGTCGTAGTTTCGGCCAAAATGCGTTTTCTCGCGTATTTTGTAACCAAACTACTCTAGGATATCAAAACCGTTTGCTTTGATATCAAAAACTGTTTTCTAACTTAACTAAACATGTTCTAGCATCTTTAGCTCGTCATTTTTTTTAGATTAGTGCTTGTGTGGAGCCGAAAGTCAAGCGGACTAAACACCCGCTTAGACTTTCGAACACGACCCGTTTGGTCGATCATTAGGATCCGACCAAACATGTTAAGTGACCATAGTAGCGTAGGGAATAACCTTTCGCGGTTATACCTTATGGTCACTTAGGTTTGATTAGTCGCATGATAGGTAGTTTATATGCCTTAGGTAAATTACCAAAATGCCCTTTTTATGCCAAAATTCATTTTAAGCCTATGTAACATAATTTTTTATATCTAAACTGATTTACCAACAATATTAGACATATTAAGGCATATTTTACTTATGATAGGGCTAGTTAGGCATTCCGAACACGTTTTACGCGAACGACGCGTTAAAGTAGCATAAGCTACCTAAACGGGTTGTAATGGGTCGTAAGCACTTAGGGTAGGTTTCATTGTAGTATGTAGGCTTTGATAAACCATATTACATGAGTTTCCATACTCATTTGGTTTACGAACCCTCATTCTATCCGATCCTCCGATTTAGGTCCGGTTTATTAACATAGTTACCTATATTAGGTGCCGTTGATTTTCCGTGATCTCTAGCATTGCTTGGTTGTTACTCAAGGACTTCTAGGCAATCTCATGTGAGTACATAGACCCCTCTTTTACTGTTTTTCAAACGTTTTGGGGTGAAACACATGTGCCTACTTGTTTACTTTCGTGCTTTCCTGTTTTCACATCATATACTTGCTATGTTCATTACTACACTATTAGTACATGATTTACATTACATTGTTTCGCTACGTATGTTTACTTAGCATACTTAGTACATTGTTTTACTTTACATTTCTGCTATGTATGTTGACTGAGCATGCTAGCACATTGATTTACATTACATTAGTTGCATATGTTTACTCAACATATGGACACATTGTTTTACATTGCATTTTGTTGCATATGCTCATCCAGCATATGAACACATTATATTACATTTTGAACCGCTGTAACTATTTGACTATGTGAACCGTTGTAACTATTTGACTATGTGAACCGTTGTAACTATTTGACTATGTGAACCGTTGTAACTATTTGACTATGTGAACCGTTGTAACCATTTGATTATATGAACCGTTTGTAACTGTTGAACCGTGTGAACCGTATTTGACCATACATAAACATTTCTACAATTGTTAAACATTTCATCTTGGTGGCTGTTTGGGTAAGTGATTTAAGTAACGAGGCGACGTGTAATACGATAAAAACATGGTGGATACGCCGCTGGTACTTCATATATATAAGTGCTTTTATGGTATGACATATCGTAGCGTTATTTAAACCATTTCAGTTTAGACATATTACATCTACAATACAATCTTCACATAAACATCATTTTACAAATAACTTAACTTATACAAACCCATTCTACATGGTTATTCACTTAACCATACATTATTCTCTTATACATATACATATCATTTGGTTTATTTATCACTTTTTAAATGATTTATGAAAGGGAACACTCAACAAGATTCATGGCTACTTTTTATTAAACAGTTTCTTTAAACTCAAGTCATGAATCCTATTTTCACAAAACCTATATATCTCACAGGCATTTTTATGCTGACGTACCTATTTTCACATGTGTTTTCAGGAGCTGTTGCATAGGATGATCGAGACACACTTAGGCGGACCTGTGCCTTAGTGACTTAAAACGAAGCAAGAACTAGTTAAATTATGTTATGTACCCTTTGTTTCTTGTTAAGACAATGAAACTCTCTTGATTGATAAATAAAACGTAACTTTAATTACCATGGTTGTGAAACAATTAATTCTGTTACAACACTCCCCGACGTTCCCGCCACGTTTCGTTGTTTTACGTGGTCGGGGTGTGACAGTATCCTCATCAGCTCAACGGGTTCGGTTCGGTCAACATAAACAAGCGGCGGTTCGCGGTTCTTGGTTCGGGTGGACTCGGTCAACCGAGTCAACTCATTCAACTCGGTCAAACCGAGTCAACTCGGTCAAACCTGGTCAACTCACCAAGTCGACTCAGCCGGTCAACTCTGTTGACTCGGTCAACTCAGTCAACTTCTCAGCGAAACGACACGAGATTTTGGTAAAGTCTATAGGCGCGATAAATACTTTCGTTATTTTTATAGTTCTTAATATTACACGTGACAAACGAGCTTGAACCAATCGATTAAAGCACAGTTTATATTTCGACTTATTCGACGGAATCTTATAAATATTGTTTATGTTGTCGGGGCGTCCAAAAACAGAGGAAACTCTGCCCGTTTTTCGAGAAAATTCGTAAAAACAAACGCGTTTTATTATAAAACGAACCATTGTATTCAAGTGATTTTTTTTATAAAAACAAATACAAGTGTAACAGTACTTTCGACAACACTTTTACAACATACAAAAACGACGATTCGGATACTATTTCTGACAATAAAGATAGTTGTTATATTTATTCTAAACTCTGAAATTTCGACAACTATTTCATAAAAATAAATATAGTTATGTATTTATTTTCAAACGCAACAACTCAACGATGCTTTTACAAATAAATATAGTTTATACATTTATTTCGAACATCAAACAAAGCGAAGGCTCTTTTGTAAACTTGAATATAGTTTACATATTATTTCAAATACCAAACGACACGAATTTGTTTTATAAAATAAATATAGTTTATATATTTATTTTCAATATCGTACAAAATGAATCCTTTTGTAAATAAATATAACTATATATTTATTTCCAACACAAACAAGTCGAATTCTTTTATAAAATAAATATAGCCATATTTATTTTTAAACACAAACAACTCGATGATACTTTTATATTCACTTCAAATGCCTAAATGGCATATACATATACTTTGATAAATATCATACGAGACGTATGTATGATACGAATTTGATATATGTTATTTTCATATAAACTTTTGTACATACACGTACGATTTCTCGAGACAACTAACGCGATTATAACAATATATTTATATACTTTTATATAAATATTCATATATTTTAAACCTCTCGAGAACTAAGTCTTTCAAGACTTCTTAAATACCGATGAATAAACGAACTACGCAAGCATAACTTCTTCGCTTCTTTCAAGTTAACAACAAACCGTCGAATCGTTCGGTCAACGATTCGGTAGAGCTCGGTGACATGTAGACTAGTTACCGCTTTTATGTAGAAACTTATAAGATATTCCGTGTTAGGAATATTGTAGAATGCACGCTAGCGAGTCTCGTCTTGGAAACGACATCACGAAGTAGTAATTAGCTAGCTTTGCACATGGCAATTCAGGTGAGTTCATAACCCCATCTTTTTACGGTTTTACATTTTTATAAATGTTTTCGGGGTGGAAAGACATGCACGTTTTGCAGAAAACACACAAAGTTCTCGATGAACAAAGACTGCATATTTTTGACAAAGCACGTTTTGCAAGAACATACAAAGCGTTTGAACGAACGAAAACTCATATTTCTAAATCATATTACGAATGGATTTCGAGGAACTCAAATGGTTTACGAATGGATTATACTAAATATACCGGTTTTTACAAATCAAATGCGTATTATCGAAATGTGAATGATTTTCATGACTAGTGATGGATCGTCTGGTGATAATATAGAGAGACTGGGGAGTTAGCCTTAGAGGCTGGGGAGGTTCAGCCTTAGAGGCTGGGGTAAAATACATGTTACGAATGTTTAAACGGTATGAAATGAACTATTAAATCATGTGAGCATAGATTAAATTTGAAATGCCATATATTCTTAATTAGGGACGAAGGTTAGATCTAACGGGTACGATCGAACCCCACTCATGGTACTTGTGACCACTTGAGCGCTTCGGTGTCCCAGTCGAGGTGAATCGACACAGTCGAGGGTAATCGACACAGTCAAGGTAAATTGACACAGTCGAGGTTAATCGACACAGTCGAGGAAAATCGACAAGGGTATAAGCCTACTCATTCGAGTGCTCCCTATGCTTTCACATGTTTTAATCTCCTTGCAAAACCTTAATTTAATTTGTTCATAAATGCTTTTCATACCGGGGTTTTACAAATTACATACCATGTTTTATACAAATTCAAAGCATAGGATTATGCGGGCATGAAGTCAAAGTCAGGGTGGGCATTGACGGTTATACGAACATTACAAATACAAGAGTTTACAAATACATGGTTTTAAGAACATAATGCGTTGCAAATACAAAGTTTCCATATAACTTGACAAGAAAATGATTTCTAAATTCGTTTTCTCAATAATATTTCACAAGCCGGTTGTTCAAAAAGATTTATTTCAAATCTTTTACATACAAACTATGAACTCGCTCAACTTTATGTTGATTTTTCGCATGTTTCTTTCTCAGGTTACTTTTCAGAAACCATGGCACGGTTGGAATAGGAGAACCATGTGGAGTCGAGTACTTACTGTGCGTTCGTTTTCTAAAAGACTTAGCTTATTTGCTTCCGCTGTACAATGAAGATACCAGTCTAGTCACGCCAGCTCTGATAATTTCGGGGTGTGACAGAAAGTTTATACAAGACGGTTTGTATTTTAATGAAAAGTGTGGTAGTTTGTATGGAAAGTTTAAACATAGTACAAAATCGCATGTTTGTAGAAAATTGTTTTATTGAGAAGAACGATAAGGTTTGATGTTTTACATAAAATGGTTTTGAAGGTAATGACCAACTAAGGTTTGCACATGAATAAAGAATAGAAAGGTAGTTTTAAAAGTAAGAAGGTAGATTAGGATTCGAACGTTTAAACAGACTTGATTGCGAACGGGGTTCGTATAAAAGACAAAGAATAATGGGAGTATAAAAGTGAATGATTGATTTTAATAAACGAATGCAAGTATAAGAATGGCATAAGCAAAGGATAAACGAAAGTAGTGTGTTTAAGAATTAAGTCTCGTCGTGGATAATCGGATATGATGCGTTTGTGAGTTGTTTAAAGTTTGTATTAGGTCCAAAAGGTCTACAAAACACTGAATTTCTCATGGAATGTTTTATGAAAGTTTGGTAACATGGTGAAAACACTTATATATAGGAAGTACCGATGACGTATCCACCATGTTTTGACCACGTTGCGTCTGTTTCATTAATCGGTGCAATGTTACGTTCCGTGTCTTACCATACGCAGTAGTACACTCTATGGTTCTCATGCGCTTATCACTATAATCCAGTGTGCACCCGCGATTATACCAATCGTCGTATGATCCGCATAGCTTGTACTAGTTGCGTATGAATTAAGGTACACATAAATTTTGAATATAAGATTACGTGATATAAGAATGTAGTATATAAGCATGTTTGTGTTCAAATAAGCATGAGACCCACGTAAGCGAATCCCTCAAGTTTCGCTCGCGTACAGGTGCGAATGTATAACCTTTGAGTATGAATAAGAGCATGAACATAGTATAAGTTTAAGTTTGAATACGCACGTGAGTATAAACATAAAACATTTGAATAAGAGTACAAGTATGAGTATAAATATGAGCGTAAACCACATGAGTATGAGAAATATTATGAGTATAGTCATAAAATGTGTGAATGTAAGTATAGATATGAGTACAAGTGTAAGCATAAAGCGTATTGGGTGAGTATGAGTATAAATATAAGTGTAAACGTAAATTGCATAAGTATAAATGTGAATATGAACTTAAGTGTAAACAGTGTATGAGTATAAATGTAAGTATATATGTAAATTGCATGAGTATCAACATGAATATGAATATAAGTGTAAGCATAAATGTATAAAGATGATGTAAGTTTAAACATAAATGTGTGAATATGAATATGAATATGAATGTAGATGTAGATGTATAAATGTGAATATAAGTATAATTGTATGAATATGAATATAAATTTGAATATAAGTATCACGTAAATATATAATTGTGAATATGAATGTAACGTAAAATGTATGAATATGAATATAAACATGAATGTTTAAGTATGAATGTAAGTGTAGACATATGATACATAATTACGAATATGAATATGAGCGTAAGAAATAATGATTTTGTATATGGTATAAATCGGAATATACGAATTTAAGTACGTAATTGATCAAGAAGTTTTGTGTAGAAAAGAAAACGTGTGATATGCGTGAGATTGTCGCGTTATATTGACCAAAACGTGTAGGATGATATGCATGTGTAGTTGTTTAAGCAAAACGTGGAGTTTATTGAATCAAAATAGGTTGACTTGACATGGAATGTAGAATCTAGTTTGTAAATATAAGGAGAGTATAAATCGTCCATTGGTTAAGTGTGTTGTACTTTGTAAAAGAATGGAAATGCTACTCTTTGTTTTAAAAAAAGTTACATAAGTCGAAAATTGTCGGTTCCTATGAAGTTTTTCTTGCCCACGTGTTTTGAATTCAATTGACGTATTGAGTGATGTTTGAAAATGTTCCAGAAGATAGTAAGTTTGCATTGTTTTAAATGACATCGCGTTAAAGAAGAAATTTGAAGTTTAGTGGTTCTTATGAAAATATTGATCCTTAGAAAAAAAATTTGGTATATGAACTTAGTGAGTGTTGAAAAGTGTTCTTAATAAAATATTTTATTGATTTTGTAAAGAGTTTTTGGTGAACGATCGAACAATATTTGTAATATTTTGTAGGTGTGTACGAAAAGTTGGTTTGATTCCCGATTGAAAATATAAATCTTTAGTATAATGATATGAGATGAGCGTGTTTTAATAATTATGTTGGATACGAAATTTTTGTGGGCAATAGATTTATTAGACCGACTAAGTTGATGAGTAGCATTTCGTAAAATTTTGAAAATCGAGGAATAAGCGTTTATGGTAGATTAAGAATTTTGTGTATGTGAGTGATGTGGAAATAGATTGTAGGATAAGAAGTACGTTTAAATAAACAATGCATGGCGAAATAAATAAGAATTTGACTAATGATAAACAATTTGGGTATAAACATGATTGTGTTTACATAATAAAGTCTATTAAAAGAAAGTCTTGGTAACAATCACCTAGGTAAGGGAATCACCCCAATCCGTTGGTGAGGTCGTTGTAAAATGAGAAAAGAAGCTGAGTTAATCATCAAGGTAAGGAAATCACTCCTATCTTGATGGCATGTATCCATTTTGGTGTCACAAAGAATATAAATAAATTTATGTGGAATCATGCATGTGCATAATGTATAATTATATGAAAAACTCTAGTATAATGTGTGCGTAAAAAGTGGAATCTCAAAGATAATTCGAATTTGAAAAAAAAATGATTCCATCATATAAGATCAAGAATAGTAAAAAGTAAATTCGATTAAAACTTGGATGCTTTCAAAACGGAACTTTGACTAACCAAGGTGGTCGAAAAGTCTACTGAATTTGAGAAGCATGCTTTGGCCTAATAGGTGGTATACCCCCACCGACATGTCGGTTAATGGTATTCACCCTTCCGGTTACTACATGTCCCAATTCAATCGAAAATTCAAGACTTGGCGGGATTTATAAAATCGAGGAGTGGGACAAGTCGACGAGATGCGGGTTTCACCCTTAACTTGACGACTTTGTACCCTAAGTGTGGTTGGAACTCGTCCGGTCAAAAATTAATTTCGAGACGTTCACGAGGGTCCACTAGAATTTGAAATTTGAGATTTGAAATTACCATTGAGATGTGGATTTCACTCCTAACTTAATGGCATAATTTTGTGCAAAATATAATTAAGCGGAATGAGAGTCGTTTACCAAATTGTGGGTTTCACACCTATTTTGGTAAACTAGTCTCGTTTGTATAATACAAGTGTTTTCTAGTTTAGTGAAATCGAGCAAAATTCCTTAGGAAGGTGTATGTTGAGGAATAATAAAACAAGCATTAACACATAAGAAAGGGTGTTAAGAATAGCACATAGAGAATGGAACAATAAGTCAAGTATTAACACATAATAAAACAAGTATGAACACATAAGAATAGCATGTCAAGTATAGTACCTAAAGATGAAACGACATATAAGTTTAAGAGGCCCAAAGAGAATAAATAAGAAGCAAATAAAGTTAGCATGCATGTAGTTTCAAGCAAACCATAAGAATGAAGCTCTTAAACTATAGACTAGGTAAAAGCATTCCTACTTTTCCTAATTCCCTATAGTTATGGCTCTGATACCAATCTGTCACACCCCAACCGATGGCGGAAACATCGGGATGAGACGAACCAATTGCTCAAAACTTCATAACTCTATGTGACAATATGAATTTAAATTGAATTTCATAAATTGCTAAAAATGTCATACAAGAATCAGATATGAACAACATTGTTTCAAACATACATCAACAACATAGATTAATCTAAGTGTATTTCTAAGTCCACCTAAATCTTGTTTCTTCACTTTTGTATCATCTTGACTATCAACCTGCAACATGTATTAAAATACGATCAACAAAAAGTTGGCGAGTATACAAGTTTTCAAACATAGCATAATATAGATTAAAATAGTTTAACGGCTCATATCCAACATGAATAACAATATGCAAGTTACTAATACGCTGAAATGGTGTAACAATATGTTCAAACCCAAGAATCCAACGCGTTAATATAGCCTATCCCAATAGATTAGCGGGAGGTTAACATGTTTGACTTAACAATACCCCAAGACTCGTGGGCGGTGCTTTACCCCTATAGCGCTATAATTGTTGAGGTAGGCTTGTACAAAATTAAAGAGCATATCGACATGAAAAGTTTACATAGCATACGAGATTAACAAGCATCATATAGTTTCATGTTCAAACATCGATAGAGAGTGATTCAAATAGTTTCAAGTGTTTTATGTTTTTATATAGAATACATGTTGCACCCAAAAGTGTTTAAAAGTAAAATGGGTTCGAGTATACTCACAAATATTGCATATGCTTTTCGATTATCCAATTGTGACGAAGTTGTCGAGACTAGAAGATGAATGTGTTTGATTTGGAGTTTAAGGGATTTTTACATTCGGGTTTAAGGATTCGGAGTTTAAAGTACATTAAAGTAGACATATGAGAAAGTAATCATCTAGCACACATGATACTTGTTCTTGACACTATGAAACTTGAAAGAGTTTAAATGTTTTCATGGGACAAAAGCCCAATAGAATCGTGACATGTTATCAAAGTCCAAGAAGATGTAACATACTATCTTGACAAATGACCACTAGTTCATCATCAAGAGTTTGGTTATTTGAATATATTACAAAAGTTATATCGTTGTCATATTGTCATATAAGTCAAGCATGAGGTAGGAGGATGAATCCCCCATTTAGGAACCTCTTTATAATCCATACAAGTCATGCATGAGGTAGGAAGAACAAGTCTTCCATTTGGGTACCTCTTTGGTGTTCACCACTACACTTGTTGTTATAAGAAGGTATATGTTGGTGCACAAATGTTTGTTAACTTCGTCTTTATCGAGTCTTATGTCTAGAAAGGATAAACTAGTGCTCAGCAGGTTAGAAATTAGGGTTTTATGTGTGTTTGTGTGTAATTTCGTTTGAAAGTGTCAATGACCAGTTCAAGCGAAATTAACATTGTAATTCCGCTTGAAATGGGCAGTGGCAGCTTCAAACGGAATTAGCACAATTATAAATACCTGAGCCTAGTGTGTCATTTGATACAGAATTACTTTGAGATTTCAGAGCCGAGGTGCTGACCGTTTTTCATTTGATCTGTAAAAAGCTTTGGAATCAATAAAAGAAAGATAATTAAGAGGAATCAAGTTGTTGCATATCTATTTCTCTGATTCCGCCTTTGAAATAGATGATAAACTCTTTTGATTGACTCGTTAGGGTCACACATCGATCCAACAAGTGGTATCAGAGCTCAGGACGAAGAGTTTATACCAATTCAGCTTGTTTTCATCACTTCTATCTTTGTTGATAATGAGGCAGCGATAAACATTACGAAAAATCATGTTTATCACGCTAAAACGAAACACATAGAAATTCGTCATCACTTCATCTGAGATTGTTTCGAGAAGAAGTTGATACGAATTGAGAAAATCCACACTGACGAACAAAAAGCTGATTTACATACCAAAGCTTTTGACAAAACTCGTTTTCAATATTTGTTAAAATTGAACGGTATGAAGCTTTTATTGGTGTTGGAGGAGATTCTTGGCGTTGATGAAGGTACCACTGTAGATGATGATGTTGAGAAGCAATCTGCAATGGTTTGTCGATTTTTTACTTGTTTTGGTATTTAGGGGGAGTATAGCGTAATATTTTCAGAAAATACAAAAACAGTAAAAATCTCAAAAATCCAAAAACATGAGATATTTTAAAAATACAAAAACAATAGAAAACTAGAAAAGAGTTTGTGTAAAAAGGGAAAATGATAGTACATTGGCTTGACAGTTACAGTATGCTAAAGATATGCAAAGTTTAAAAAGTCTTAAACAGTCTCGCTGATGATGTGCCGATAGGTTTTTGCACATTTAGTACGTTTGTTCGGGATATAAACTTAAATCTTTACTTGCTTATTTCATGGGGAACACTACTTGGATATATAGGTAACCCCTGAAATCTTGTTTGAAAGATCCCTCTTTCTGAGATACTAGGTCTTTATACTCAATGATATCTGGGGTATTATCCCGGGACTTCTGATTTTGCGGAAGCAATGGCCTAGTCCCCGTATAATACTTTACTGCTTGCTTGAAATATAGCATCTCCCTCAGCATAAAAAATGATGAAACATTGCAAAATGCTAATCATGTGCTGTTGTAAAAAAAGATCCTCTAAAGGGGACACACCAAAAGTCGAAACCGTCATCTCTCTGCTGAACGGAAGTTCTGACCTGAGCTCTCACGGACCTCGCATTTTAACCCCTTACAGATATCATCTGTGGTATACTCACCTGTAAGACTGAATATTGGGATTTGGATACGGGAGTATATTCAAGAGGTGGGACACATGAATGAGTTTAAGTCTCTAAAACACTAAATCCGTATCCTGGACAGATTGAAAATTGTGTGAAAATTTAAGTAGATCAGTATATCGACAATCTAAGCGAATTGTTTAATTCTGAGTATGAAATTAAAGCTTAACGGTACTTGTGACTTGTCGAATAGCTGATATGATTCCCTAACACGCTCACCAAAAATATGTTTGTAAATAGTTTACATTTACTGCATTTTTTTTTTCTGCATTTCATTTCTAGTTTAGAAACTTTATTAAAAATTCAAAAAGATTTTATATTTCTGCTTTATTTTTTGACAAACCAAAGTGGAAAGCTGATCTTCAGATTTGAAATTTGAAGCAGATGCAGGTAGTTTCTGAGCTGGATGATGAGTTGTGAGCTTACAATATTAAACTTGTGAAATTGATAAGTCAAAACAAGTTCATTAATTTGAGACTTGTAAATTTCAGAAAATTGTTTGAACTAGTTTGTACAAAATGTCAGTGTGATTTGTCTCAGATCAACCAAGGTCATTAAATTGGACTTGGTAGATAAAATTAAGTGCACAGGGTCATTAATTTGGACCTGGATACTTAAGTGGATTTCTAAATTCTGACAAAATCAACAAATGAAGTAAAATGGTAAGTTTGGATTGAAATTGTTATAATCATAAATCTTATGTTAAAGTAGAGATTATGCAGGTAAAAAGTTTGTTATTGAGATAACAGCAAAGCAAAATCCCAGCTAACAGATAGGGGAAGTCTGAAGACTTAAAGGTCAGATACAGTTCCTAAATCTACATTCAAGGGGGAGTTTGAAGGTTGTTATAGATTCAGATTCTGTGATTCATGCTAGCTATTGATGGAAGAAGAGAAGATTTGAAGGAAGCTTTCATTGTTAGATAAACTGGAAAGAGATCAAGACTAAAGACTCAACGCCGAAGACTTCGTCAACATCCAAGGGGGAGTCTGTTGGTGCACAAATGTTTGTTAACTTCGTCTTTATCGAGTCTTATGTCTAGAAAGGATAAACTAGTGCTCAGCAGGTTAGAAATTAGGGTTTTATGTGTGTTTGTGTGTAATTTCGTTTGAAAGTGTCAATGACCAGTTCAAGCGAAATTAACATTGTAATTCCGCTTGAAATGGGCAGTGGCAGCTTCAAACGGAATTAGCACAACTATAAATACCTGAGCCTAGTGTGTCATTTGATACAGAATTACTTTGAGATTTCAGAGCCGAGGTGCTGACCGTTTGTCATTTGATCTGTAAAAAGCTTTGGAATCAATAAAAGAAAGATAAATAAGAGGAATCAAGTTGTTACACATCTATTTCTCTGATTCCGCCTTTGAAATAGATGATAAACTCTTCTGATTGACTCGTTAGGGTCACACATCGATCCAACAGTATATTTATCGAGATTTCGCGTAAGTTGAGCATGTATGACATGGTTAACAGGTTTAGCGTGTGTTATGAATAAAGTGACATCGTTTAAGTGATTATAAGCGTACAAGCATAATGGGTAAGTGAAAGCAAAATTTCAAAATAAAATGATAGATTTATCATGATTAGAGCTTCGGGTTTAAGATGGTAAAACTAAATATGATTACGAAAGAATCAAGTTTCCAAAAAGAGATTTACGAGACACGATATCTAATTTAGGAAGGTTATGAAAAAGCAAAGCATTACAAATGAGATCCCCCATCACTAATGATAACCCGGGGAATCCCAAATCTTGAAATAATATTAGTTTGAACAAAGTTACAAACCACGGTATGATCGTTCGTTTTGGTGGCAATCACTTCGACCTATTTGTATACATAATCGACCGCCACCAAAATGTAAAAATTGCCATGCGAATTCAGAAATGGACCCATGAAATCGATCCCCCACACGTCAAAGATATCAACAATAAGGATCGGTTGCATGGGCATCTCATCCCGCTTGGATATACCCCCTAATTTTTTACACTCAACGCAATTTTTCACAAAGTTAAAAGCATCTTTCAATATAGTTGGCCAATAAAGCCCACTATTCAGCACTTTGTGCCCAGTTTTGTGACCACTGAAATGGCCCCCACAAGCAAATGAATGTGAGTGCAGCAAAACACTTGGAATCTCGTCGTCCAGCACACAACTTCTCATGACTTGATCCGTGCATGTCTTGAATAAATTTGGTTCCTCCAACGTGTAGTACTTGATCTGAGAGAGGAAATGCAATCTCCGCCTATCCCAATGAGATGGCAAATCACCTGTCACCAAATAATTAACTATATTAGCAAACCAAGGTAATACCATAATTTTTAAAATGTGCTTATCTAGGAAAGTCTCATTGATCTCCACTTAGGAAGAACCCTCCTCTACCATCCATTGGGACAATTGGTCAGCAACCACATTCTTGCTACCCATTTTGTCTCTTATTTCTAGGTCAAACTCCTGTAGCAAAAGAAGCTATCGAATCAATCGTGGCTTAGCATCCTTCTTCTTCATGAAGTACCTGACAGTAGTATGGTCAGAATAGATAATGACCTTGTTACCCTATATGTAAGCTCGGAATTTATCTAATGCATAAACCACCGCGAGTAGCTCTTTCTCGGTTGTTTTGTAATTTAACTGTGCATCTGAAAGAGTCTTACTCGCGTAGTAAATAGCAACCGGTTTCTTTTCTACCCTTTGACCCAACACGGCCCCAACCGCATAGTCACTTGCATCACACATAATTTCAAATGTTAATGACCAATATGGTGATTGCAAGATTGGGGCCTCAACAAATTTCTGTTTCAACACATTAAAGGCATTTTCACATTGTTTGTCAAAATTAAATCTTGGTCTTTTAGCAAAATATTGCATAAGGATTTTGTAATATCACTAAATCCTTTTATAAACCTCCTATAAAATCTCGCATGACCCAAAAATGATCTAACGCCCTTAAAGCTCGTGGGATAGGGTAAAGTAGAGATGACTTGCACTTTCGCATGATCAACCTCTATCCCACGAGTTGACACTACATGCCCTAACACTATCCCCTCTTGAACCATAAAATGGCTCTTTTCCCAACTCAAGACCAAGTTAGTCTTGACACAATGTTTTAAAACTTTTTTCTAACTGGTCAAGGCAAGTATCAAAAGATGATCCAAATATTGAGAAATCATCCACGAAGATTTCCAAAGACTCCCCCACCATAACTGAAAAGATACTCATTATACACTTCTGAAAGGTGGCGGGGGCATTACATAGTCCAAATGGCATTCGCCTAAATGCGAATGTGCCATGCGGACATGTAAAAGTGGTCTTTGATTGGTCTTCCGGATGAATGGCAATTTGATTGTAACCGGAATAGCTATCTAGAAAACAGTAAAAAAATTTACCGGCTAATTTCTCAACTATTTGGTCAATAAATGGTAAAGGAAAGTGATCTTTGGAAGTTGCGGAACTCAACTTCCGATAATAAATACAAATACGCCACCCGGTTACTGGCCGAGTGGCTACCTCTTCACCAGCGTTGTTTTTGATGACTTGGATACCCGCCTTCTTGGGAACCGTTTATGTCGGGCTCACCCACTGGTTATCAGAGATGGGGTAAATGATACCCGCATCTAGCCACTTTAAGACTTCCTTCTTCGCCATCTCTCGCATATTTGGGTTTAACCGTCTTTGTGTGTCTCGTGCGGGAGTTACTGCGTCATCCGTGCTGATCTTGTGCATCACTACCAAGGGACTAATTCCCTTCAAGTCCGCTATGGTACACCCAATAGCTGCCCTATTGGTGACCAAAACCGCCATCAACTTCTTCTATTGCTCCTCGGTCAAGTTTAATGCAATAATGACTGGGAGTGTGTTGCCTTCACCCACATAAGCATACTTGAGATGCTTGGGCAACACCTTCAACTCCACCGTTGGAGGCTATATCAAGGAAGGCTTCAATTTGGTATCTATTTTTTTCGGTAGACTCTCCACTTGGTGAGTCCACGGAGGCCTTCGTTCCATCACTACCAAAACCTCCAACTTCTTTTCCTCCTCATATTTGCTTCGATTTATCTCCGCTTGTAACCTGTCAAACATGAAACATTCCTCTATTTTGTTTTCCTCATCGACACCCGTGTCACATAGAGGAATACACTCATCAACAATGTCCGCCATATAGCATTCATCATTGACTAGAGGATTCGTCAATCCCTAAAAATGTTTAACCGCAACCGACGGTTACCGAAAGTCATGTCGACCATGCCCGACTTGCAAATGATTTGGGCATTCAATATTGCCAAAAATGGTCGACCAAGAATAACCGTTGGTTGCTTAGTTCGTTCTAGAGAGACATAATCGAGTACGACAAAGTCCATCGGATAGTAAAAGTCCTCGACCTTGACAATTACATCCGTGACTATCCCACGGGGTAGTTTGGGTGTCAAGTCGGCTAACACCATGGTGGTGCTTGACGCTTGAAGTGGACCAAATTTGTATTGGTCATACAAACTACCCGGTAAGATACTCACATTAGCACCAAGATCTAGAAGTGTCCGGGTCATTTTAAATTCACCCACTTATATTGAAATGATGGGCACCCCCGGATCTTGGAGCTTTGGTGGAAGTGCACCCGAAAGAATCAAACTCATATTTTCAGTCAAATCAAGTTTCATAGGAAACTTGTGAGTTTACTTTTGGGTGCATAGGTCCTTCAAGTACTTAGCAAAGGAGGGTACTTGTTTAGTTGCATCTAAGAGTGGTAGATTGATTTTTACTTGTTTAAAAAATTCCCACATTTCCTCTTGTTGTGGGCCACGTTTTGTTACCACTTTCTTAGATGATCCCATCAAAGCTTCGGGATAAGGGGCGGTACTAACCTCCACACCTTTTCCCTTAGCTTTTGGGATAGGGACGGTCACAACGGGGGTACTTTTGTCAATTTTAGAAGAATTTTTGTTTTGACCCGTTTAACCGTCACCAACTTCCACCACCCCTTCAACAAATTAAGGTGGGGATGACTCGACACTAACAATGACTCGACCACTACGTAAAGAAATTTTATTAATTGGTACCTCATGTGTGTTTTTCTGAGCCGATCCTTGATGCTTTGGATTCACCGTGATGTTACTCGGGGGTTGTCCTCCGCTTCCTTTAAGTTGGGCCACTTCTTCAGCAAACTGACCCACTTGCCTCACTAACGCATCATGCGACTTTTCTCGCACCTCATATTCAACATGGCATCCATCTTTGCACTTAAATCGTCACCGCCACCTTGATTATTCGCTGACCCGTTACTATTACCCCCATGGTTGTAACCCCGTTGATAAGTGTTATCCCGGTTTTGGTACCCTTGGTTACCACCCCCTTGGTTGTAATTGTGGCCTTGGTAACCCCCTTGGTTACCACCTTGTCGGTTTTGATATGATGATCCACCTTGATTACCCGTTTGAAAGTTCGGGTTCATTTGGTTTGAGGCATTACCATACCTAAAGTTAGGATGGTTCCTCAAACCCGGGTGATAAGTGTTGGGATTCATGCCATATTGCTTCCGTTTTCCATACACTTGATTCACCTCTTCAGCATCTTGTGGCATGTTCACTCGGCACTCCTCGATCCGATGACCTATATCCTCACAATCCTCACAATCCTCACACACCGCTTTCTTCATACGAGCCAACTCTCGCTCTAATGTGGTGATTCTATCCTTCGCACTTGAATCACGATCGGGGAATGATCGGGAAATGGGATGTTTTTTGGCTCTATCCGCCATAGCAACTGCCTTGGAGTTTTTTCTCATCCTCTCCAAGAAGTCCCAATCGTCTTCCTCGTGATTGTTCAACAAAGTACCATTGCTTACGGATAGTAGGTACTTGTGATCTTCCGAATCCAACCCTCAAACGAAGCACTTCAGCAACTCCCATCTAGGAATTTGATGGCAAGGGCATTTTCGGACCAACTCTTTGAAACGGGTAAGGGCCTCGTGTAACAACTCCCCTGACTGACGAAATGACCGTATCTCATCTCGAGCGTCGTCGATCTTTGCTATCGAGTAGTATTCAAAGAAATACTTGTTGCATTTCTGCCCAAGTACGGATACTACCCGTCGGAAGCGTGAGAAACCATTGCTTCGCCTTATCCTTCAACGAAAATTGGAACAATCGTTGCATCACCTCCTCTATCTCAAAGTTATGCCCCCCAATAGTACCACATATAGCAGAGAACTCCGACAAATGCGTATAAGGCTCGTCATACGTCCTACCATTGAAATGAGGTAGGATGTTGAAGTAGTTAGGTTTACAGTTAAATGATCTCATCCTTCGAGGTGGAGGAACAATGGTTGAGTCATTTTTGGTGACCACCGGTCTAGATCGACCATTCACACCTCGTGGAGCTCATTGATGCGGTTGTTGACGGTAAAGACCATTGACTTCTTGCTTGACCGGTCTTTGGTTGCCCCTTCGATCACCACCTTGATTTCCACCGCCCACAAATTGTGGAATCCGGTTACGGTTAACATTATTGTTATTATTGTAATTCCCGTTATCCCGGTTCCATTGGTTATTTTGTGGTTGACGGTTATTGTCGTAACCATCGTTGCGAGCATGATCATACTCGTAATCACCGTTGTTCCCCGCATAGTTGGCGTTTTGGTAGCCAAAATCTTCATACTCAAAACCCCGAGCATTGTAGAAATTACTCACATTGTCGTCACACTATATATCATCTTCAACCTGCTCATTATAATTCCCACCATCATCTGAGTATTCCGAGTGAATACTAACATGTTCCGGTGATTGATAAACGAGAACACTATACAGTTCGTCATCGGGAATATTGTTTTTCAAATCATCGAGATTGAGAAACTGAGCTTCATTCGTGGGATTGCCACAATTTTGGTTAACTCCACTATTGGCGTTAACATTTCGGTTGTTGAGGTTAGGTGGTAATGGGTTTTTTCGGTTTTGGTTTTGAGGTGGAGGTGTGGGTATACATGGGTTATTGTTGTGGTTTGGGCACGAGTTTGAAATGGTGGTGTTGGTGGTCTTGAATTGTTACCACCACTCAGTTGATTATTTTGGATGTTTGTTTTGAGCGAATATGACCTTGGTATTGGAAGTGGTGTTGGTGTTGGTTTTGGTTGTTGGGTTGGTTGGACTTTCGGGGATCCATTGTAATGGGCCTAAAACATGGTTGAGGTGATGAGTTGGTAGTGGGTTGATCTGAGGCAGGTGTTGCCTCTAACCGGCTGGCTAAGTTTCTTCTTACGACCCACTCGATCTCCGGTTCAAACACTAACGGTGACGTTCTTCCGGAGTTTCATGTATGCATGCACTACCTGTAATCTGCACAAATAACACACCTGCGAAACACAAAAGCAGAAATGATATAAAGAAACAAGCACTTAAATAGATAATCACAAAATCAAAAAATATCCACACACAAAGCACATGAACTCCCTGGCAACGGCGCCAAAATTTGATCAGAGTGTCACGCTCCGGTCAAAGATAATATTTATAGTACCAAATTGCCATTAACAATGCGTTAGTCATAGTAAGGGGTTGAACCACGAAGAGTTTGTGGTTTGCGTATGGTTTTTATTGATTATTAACGATTGTCATTTTTACGAAGCTTGCTAATGATTTAAATTGAATGTTTATTTGTTTGAAGAGATGTCGGATTAAACTGACAAATTTGTTTTTAATTACTTAACTACGAAAACTTAATCAATTGAGAATTGCATGAAAACTTGGTGTATGGATTGAAAACAATAGAGGAAACCAAGGTTCACACCCAGTTCGACAATTGTAGGACCTAGGGTTACTACACGTTTTAACTTGGTTTAATTGAATTAGTTCATTAACGGTTTATAATCACGAGGCTTTGGTGCCAATTGCTATCAACGTACAAGATGGACCGCAATGCACTTCGTTACCTCGGAAAAGTAAATCCTAGCAAAAGATAAGGCATAATTGCACATAGACATTCCACAAAGTCAAATTTCATAACTCATTTGACAATTCATGGATTCAATACAAATGCAAGAAAATTATCTAATGATTCAAATGCAATTCAAATTGTCACAAACCAAATATTAAACAAGTAGCAAACCCTAAAAACGTTACAAAAGTCTACACCGGGGTGAAACCTGCGAGAATTAGCCGCTCATGGTGAACGGAATATGATCAACGGATGATGAGAACTTAAACTTTATCATCTTGAAGCTTTGAGGATGAGGATGCGGATGATGAGGTCCAGGGTTTGTGATGGATTATGGAGGTGGATGGATTGTGGATTGGATAGTGATGATGATGGTAGTGAATTAGGTTTAGGATCTGTTGGTGCATGCGTCTGTCGACTTCGTCTTGTATCGAGTCTTGTATTTGTATAGATAGATCAGGGCACGTTATACGAGGAAAATGTCAAATATAGGGTGAGAGGTCATTTCAAACGGAATTAGAAAAGGTAATTTCGTTTGAAATCACATCATGGCAGTTCAAACGAAATCAGTGATTTCGCTTGAATGTGATTTTGCTTGAAGCAGTTTCAAACGGAATTACCTTGCCTATATATATGTGTTGTCTGATTTCGTTTGAGTAAGTCTTGTATGTGTGATTCCGGTAGCGAAGCTCTGCCGAAGTGTCTACAGCTTTGTAATCTATCTGTTATCAATCAAAAGACAGTTTAAAGTGTATATCTTGCTGAATTGAACTCGATACGTCTGTTTCCGCCTTTCGTATTGAGAAAAACTCTTCTGATCGACTCGTTCGGGTCTGAAAACGATCCTACAAGTGGTATCAGAGCTCAGGAGGAAGAGTTCTTACCAATTCAGCTGCAAATTCTGATTTCTACACCTTCTTTTCAAAATTTAACAACTTTTCACGGTTAAAATCAGCTAAATTTCTCACATATTGTGCGAAACAGTGTTTTAACGAATCCTTGAAAGTATTGGACCTTAATTCGATCTAAAATCAGTAAAACTTGTAATTTCGTTTGAAAAACAGATCGTGAATGATGTCCTCAGTATAATTTCGCTTGAAGTTGTGATTAATTTCGCTTGAAATAGCCTTATTCCGCATCAAACTGTGATTCCGTTTGAAAATTTTCATGCGAAATTAGTGATCTTGTTTCAAGTTGCTATTCCGTTTGAAAGGGCATTGTTTTCACACGAAATTAGGTAATTCCGTTTGAAGCTGGTATTTCGTTTGAACAGGTAATTCCGTGTGAGATTGGGATTTCGTTTGAAAGTGTTGATTCCGTTTGAAAAGGTTATTCCGCGTGAAAAGTAATTTCGTTTGAATGTACTGATTTTGTGAAATTGGAAAACCGAAACATGGAAGAGGAATTTTATAACGCATTTGCTACCACTCCGACTACTCCGGCGAGTGTTACTCGGAACTTGACAATGGAAAATGAAACGGGCACTATGCAAAAACCGCCTAAGCTCATGAATATCGAGGAGTATAAAGGATGGGAGGAATTATTTGAAAATTGGGTGCAAGCAAATTATTTGGATGCTTGGGAATGTATTGAGACGAAATATGTTAGACCAATGAATTATGACGAAGAGGAGATTGCTATCAAAGATCTTAGTGTGGATGAGAAAAAGAAATACAAAAACGAAAAGATGATGATCAGTTTACTACAACAAGCTGTTAAAGAGGATATTTTGGTCTTACTGCAACACACTGGAAGTGCATATTCAATATGGAAGGCATTAAGATCCAAGTTTGTTGGAAGTCAAGAAATGATAAAGAACAAAAAATCTCTTTTGAAGAAAGAGTTTGATCTATTTCGTGGTTTGAAAAATGAGAGCACAAAGCAGATCATTGAAAGATACTGCAATTTGTTAGTCAACATGAAGAGTGTAAGCATCACCAAGGATAATGAAGAATTGATTGAGAAGTTGACTGATGCATTACCACATGAGACTTGGGGAACATACCTTATGATGCTAAGAAACAAGAAAGGGTTCAACAACCTAACGTTGAGTAAGTTCATTGAAAAAATTGAAGCACAGGAGATGGAACAAAGAAAGATTTCAAGAATGAAAGATTTTGATGGTGAACAAGATATCGGTCTTTATTACAAAGCTGGTATTAATGAAAAAACCAACATGTCACCAAAGGTTGAAACAACTTTCAATGCTAAGAGTTCATCGGGAGGTTCTTCTAAAGGTTCAAACAGCAAAACGAGTTTTCCGTCATATCCGTTATTTGATCCAAACGTGTCAGCAACCAAGAATGGCAGAAAGTTACAATGCAACATTGTATTGAATCTTGAGAATGATCAAGATTATTCTGAAGAAGTTGCAAAAAGTCACATGTCTTTGTTGGGGACTGTTTTAGAGTCATATGGTAGTTTAGTTGCAGGTCGGATCGGGAATCCAATGCTTACAAAAGAGGATTACGATTAGATTGATGCTGAAGAAATGGAATTAATGGACATTAAGTGGTGTTTGGCAAGTGTGTTGAGGAGAGCTGAGAAGTTCAAACAGATCATAGGAAGAGATGATTTCCGTGATGCATGTGTTTCTAATTTGGGTTTTGATAAATCTAAAGTTACTTGTTTTCGTTGCAGGGAAAAAGGACACTTCAAGAGGGAGTGCACAAATCGCGAAGCAAGTGGAGCTCAAAATCCATTCAACTACAATGATTACTACCGGAAGGCCATCTATCATCAAGTTGCTCAACAATAACAAGAACCACCAGTGGCACATGGTAGAAAAACAATAGAGGAGTCTTCAAAGAGAGCATGTTTGGTGAATCAAAATGATAAAAAATCGTCTAACGGTTTTAGTTGGGACAAATATATTTCAGCGGATGGTAAAGCATGTCTGATAGATCAAGATGATGAAAAGTTACCTGAAGGGTTTAGCTGGGAAGGTTTTAGTTGGGATGAAAAGTTACATGCTCGCCTATAAGTGAACACTCATCCCAAGAATTCCCAGGTAAGCACAACTGGTCTCGCGTCTGATGAGATATATACGAAGTGCTTGCCTAGACAGAAAACCCAGAATACACGCATTCACCCTTCCAGTTTGCACGTGTTCACATTATTTAAAACCCAAAACCTTGACGAGATTTTGAAAACTCAAAGGGGTTCAAAACCATATAACAGAGGGTTCAAAACCTAGTAATCAATCATCCTAGAACAGATGATTAGTTTTCAAAGCGGTTTTGAATTTTATGTTCTTGTTGTGGTCGTCGCCTAAGGATAGGTGATGGTATTGTTTTATGACTAAACGCAAGTAAACTCGCGTTGGGGTCCTAAGAAGGTTATAGACTAGGTCAAAGCATTACTAATAACCTAATTCCCTATAACCATTGGCTCTGATACCATCTTTTCTGTCACACCCCGACCACGTGTAACATACAAAACGTGGCGGAAACGTCGGGGAGTGTTGTAACAGAATTAATGTTTCATAACCATGGATACCAAAAAGTGTTTCGTTTTATTAAACATTGAATAATTACATCGTCTGGAAATCTAAATACACAATTTAAACATAGTCTATCATTGTTATTGAGTCACTAAGGCCTTGTCCAGTCCTATGTGAGCATGCATCCTATCAATCGATATCTTTCAACAATACCTGAAACACATGTGAAAACGAGGTCAGCAAAGAAATGCTGGCGAGTACATAGGTTTTGTGAAAATAAGATTCATGACTTCTGTTTAAGAAAATGTTTAGTCATGAACCTTGTAATTTGCTTTGTCTTTGTAAATCATTTGAAAAATAATAAGTTCAGATGATATGTATAAATAAGAGAATAATGCATGATTAAATGAATAACCATGTAAAATGAGTTTGTATAAGTTAAGTTGTTTGTACAACAATGTATTGTGAAAAGTATGTTATTTGTATAAAATGTTATATGTTTAAATTGAAATGATTTAAACAACGCTACGATATGTAATACCATATAAGCACTTATATATAGGAAGTACCAGCGGCGTATCCACCATGCTTATATCATATTACACACGCCTCGTTACTTAAATCCCTTACTCAAACCAAACCAACAATGTAAGATGTCTATGTGTAAACCAATTGCCAAATGTATTGGAATAATATGTCAAAATGTTCATGTCAAGATGTAAATCATGTTATGTATAACCAATGTCAAAAGTGTTTGTGTCAAATGTAAACCATGTAATGTGTAACCAAAATGATATGTATGGCTAGTGAAATGCATCAACTAAACCATAGGTGAAACGCATAAAACAAAGTATTGAAGTAAAACTTGGTTTAAATCAATACTATGTTTCGTGGAAATGCATGATCAAATGTAAATCATGTCCAAATGTTTACCCAATCGTTAAAACATTTTGTGAAATCGTTCAAATCGTTCTTGTTGTTTTAATCGTTCAAATCGTTCTTGTTTTAATTGTGAAACTACTTTATGGTCGATTTTCTAATAACATTCAAACCTTCTTGACTCGTTCATCGTTCCAACTCGTTCTCGTTCTTAACAAACCCTTACCAAAGAGTAAATTAATAATTACAGATTCAGTCGTTACCCAAAATACCCACACATAACCATGGGTATAGAGAATAACGGGATTTGTCAGATCCTATGGTACCATAACCTAATACAGGTCGGCTTGATCATTGCTAATGAATGTCATTGGTTATGTAACTACAACCAACAAGTTTGTTCACTTTATTGAAATCGTTCTTGAAACCATTGTAATTGTTTTTGAAACCATTGTAATCGTTCTTGAAACCATTGTTATCGTTCTTGAAACCACATTGTAATTGTTTTTGAAACCATTGTAATCGTTCTTGAAATCATTGTTAAGACATTTAGCACATATGAGTCACCCCAAAACAGTTGAAAACAGTAAAAGAGGGGAATAATGTACTCGCCTGAGAATGCTTAGAGGTCTTGAACAACAACCAAACAAAGCTAGAGGGAGCACGGAATCAGTCGGCAATCTAAAACTATATAAATAAACCGGACTTAAATCGGGAGATCGGATAGGATGAGGCTTGATAAACCAAATGAGTATTGGAACTCATATGATATGGTTTAACAAGGCCTACATACTACATTGAGACTAACCTAAGTGCTTTCGACCCATCGCGACCCATTAAGGTAACATACGCTACTTTAACGCGTCGTGCGCGCAAGCGCGTTCGAGACGTCTAACTAGTCCTATGACAAGTATTATATGCCTAAACGTGTTTAATCATGTTGTATAATCAGTTATGTACAAAAGTTTAGGTTACATAAGCTTAATTACCAATTATACATGAAAAGGGTATTTTGGTAATTTACCTAAGGCATATATACTACCTATCATACAACTACTTAACGAAGCGACCATAAGGTATAACCTCGGAAGGTTATTCCCTATATACTATGGTCACCTAAGGTATTTGGTCGGATCCTAATGATCGACCAAATGGGTCGGGTTCGAAGGTATAAGCGATTTATCAGATCGCTTACCCTTACGACCCTAGACAACGTGGTAATCAGTAGGCATAGTCCCAAGGGACTATAACCATCGTGATTACAATCACGTTGCGAAGTTCAAACGAACTTCGCATTGACCATAAACTGGTCAACGCAGAAAGTCAAACAAAGTTTGACTTTCAAACTCGAAAAGCAATAAAAGAAAGAAAAGAACGAAAGAATACTTACGAAGGGTCCCCGAATGCTAATCTCGATCCAAGAATCTCAGGTATGAAACAATGGTTTCAACTTAGAGTTTCTCAAATCAAAATTCTAGTGGTTTTTGTGTTGGGGGCATAGGGGTATTTATAGTGTTTCCCGAACCGTTAGGATTGTTTCTTGGAAAACGTGATTAAATCTTGTGCGTACACTTGTCGAAAAGTTGTGGTGTCTCATATTGCCCCCACCACAAGAGTTTGACACTTGGAGCTGCCCTTTGGGGTGTTTGAAAGGCTGGAACAGCTGTTAATACACTGAATCTGGTCCCGAAAGTGCAAAAATGATGTTTCTGCCCAGATAAGGCGCTCGCGTAGCGTGACGGTAAAGGCCCTTAGGGCTCGCCCTACGCCACTGCCCCCCTGTTTCAGAAATGTTTCAAAAATGGCAGAAATGGTCCCTGCAGCCCGTTTAAGCTATTTTCGATGCGTTTGAACCCCGTTAACCTCATTTCAAGGCTCTAAAATGAAGTTAAAGTATAGGGAACTCAAAACATGCTCAAAAATATCTCGGATGTCGGTTCGTTTGGCCGTACGATCGTGATGTTCGCTTAATTACGACGGAATGCGCATAAGCGCGAAAAACGATCCAAAATGTGTGACGAATGGATTTTGCTTATGCCAAACACTAAAATAAAATGTTTTAGTGCTTACATAAATTTTTGGATGTCCGGATGTATTCAGAACGTAAGTTATGCGCGAAAGTGCAAACTTGTGCACTTTTTGACACTTTTAGTCCCTGAATGAGCCAAAAGTTTATTTTAGCACACCGAACCCCTCAAAGCCTATCTCTAAGCTATATAAAGGATATTTAAGGTGTGTTTAACTTATGGTCATGTTCCTGAATGTCTGTTACAGTTCAAATTGGCATACTTTCGCAGTTTGTCAAATTTAGTCCCTGTAGACGAATTAACTTGATTTTACCATACCAAAGCCTTCAAAACTTATTTCTAAGTTATATAAAGGTTATTTAAGGTATGTTAAGCCTATGTCACTGTTCCGGAGTGTTTGTTGCATTAAACTGGTTATATTTACGCATTGGTGCGCGTATAACCTTCCAGAAAACGATTTAGAGTTTGAAATTGAACAAAAATTGATATGTGCAAATGATACACATATTTTTACAAATCCCAAGTATGAAACACAAAATTTCATTGGTTTGGCATTTGTTTGATGGTCGCAGTGACACAGGTGTCACAGTCTCCCCTACTTTAGGAAATTTCGTCCCGAAATTTAATCAGAGGAAACTTGTGAGAGCTTGAAAACATGAAGTTGAAAAGACAAAACAACACTGGCTAGGGTTCTGAACTTCTAGTAACTTTAAATAACATTATGCTTTCAATGCAAGAGGGACACTTATATACAAGTATATGAAGCGTCATTGGTGCGTCCACCGTACCTCCATTACATCGTTCTCATTTTGTTATTGTTGTCACTATCGGTTCTTACACATAATAAATCTTACTGGGTTTCTGTGCACTAAATTTCATAATTATGTACGCGTCCATAATTAGACAATTCCTTGCACAGTTTACACAATCTATTTTATAACGTGTAGGGTAAAACCAAATGAACAATCATGTGATGCGTGTGACTAGACCGCCATAGAGTCCTTTTAATTAAATCAATAAATGATCTAAATAGACTATCAAAGAGTCTGTTCAGCTACATCACTAGATGTCGTTCTTTAACCAAATTGTGAATCAATCTTTTTTTTTTTTTTTGACTAGACCACTAAAAGGTCTCTCTTCGAGTCATGAAATGGTACTATGTAATCCCAAGGGTCTTAACTACCACGTAGAAGCCCATTAAGGATTTAAGGTAGTACCTTTTGAATATCCTACTATGAATCCCTTATATATAGATATAAAAGATTCTATGAGGATTTTGAAAATCGGATCACACAAAAACATAAAGGAGAACACATAACACGTAATCACATAATCGCATAATCGTTTAATTTGTTATCTTTGGACACGGGTATTTAAAGCATACTGGGAACCAAATCCTTAATTGCAGCAATTTGGATGGATCCACAAGAATACCCTGCTTGTTGACTACATGACCCAAAAAAAAAACTGAACTTCTTTAAGCCAAAATTTCCACTTGGAGGATTTAGCGAAAAGTTTGTTCCTTCTTTAGGGGTTCCAATGTCAACGAAAGTGTTGATCGTGATCGGCTCGGGATATGAATAGATCAAGATGTCATTAATAACAATGACGAATTGATCCAAATAAGGCTTGCAGACTCTATTTATTATCCTTGAAGATGGCTGGAGCATATGTCAACCCAAAAGGCATGACTATAAACTCGTAATGGCCATACTTCGTGTAGAAAACCATTTTGGGAATATCTTCTTCGAGAATACAAAGTTGATGATACCCAAAATGCAAATCGATCTTGGAAAAGCATGAAACGCTATGCAGTTGATCGGAGAAATCGTTGATTTAAGGTAGGGGATATCGATTCTTGATGGTAAGCTTACTAGGCTTACGTTAATCGATATACATTCGAAAAGATCCATTTTTCTTTTTACAAAGAGGACAGGAGTTTCTCCAAGGTGAAAAGTTCGGACGGATGAATCCTTTATCAGACAACTCTTGAAGCTGTTTTGATAATTCTTGCATCTCGAACGGTGCAAGACGATAAGATACTTTAGATTTAAAAGAAACAAGTGTTTGAGGTTCTTAGGGAGATCACAAATGATCATAAAAATGACAGAATCACACGAGTAGTTTTGTCTTTGTATTGACATCATAAGGTTGGATCAAACATTCATACAATTGCATTAGTTAAAAAATAAAACCACAAATTTTTATTTATATAACAACCACATTGTCCTTAAATGTTACAAGATAACAACCAGAGGAAATACAAAATGCTAATTGTTCACTCCTTCATCATTGAGTGCCTCATTGATGTTAAACACTCGACCACGTGCTGGATTCACATTGACGTTGACGTTCGTATTTGGGTTTGCGTTAGCATTTGCATTCACCAGTCTCGGACAGTTGTGGCGGAAGTGACCAATCTCTCCGCAGTTGAAACATGACCCCAGTGGGAATCTCGCAGCATTCCCTTGAACCGGAGCTTCAACCTGAGCAGCCTGATTTTGTCCCAAACGACAAACATTGGCCAAATGCCCAAGTTTACCACACGTTGTGCATTGCCAGCAAGCTTGTTGTACCGCGTGATGACCGTTGCAGCGTGCACAATGAGGTGCGGTACCGGCATATGCTTTCTTTGCAGGTGGCTGAGCAGGTGGGTTCCGCGGGTTCTGAGCAGTCTGTGCTGTAACAGCAAAGTTCTGAACACCCTTTCGCTTTCTTGATTTCTTTGACGTCTCACCTTCCTTACCCTTCTTGTTTTGACCTTTCTTGCTATCCTCCTTGTCAGACCCCTGCTTCTTACCCTTGTCACCCTTTCTGTGTAACTTATTCTTCCGAATCTGCGACTCAGTCAATGTCGCAGCTAACTCGATCGCCTGACGGAGTGTGGTAGGGCTACTACCAGTAAGGATGTCTTGTACCGAGTCAGGTAGGCCGTCGATGTACCTTTCGATAGCCTTGTCGAGTGGGGTAACCATTGTCGGGCAAAGCAGACTCAACTCCTCAAACCTATCAGTATACGCCCTGTGCTCACCACTATCTTGCTTCAACTCATCAAATTCCTTCTCCAAAGCTCGCTGCTCATGACGAGGACAGAATTCCCTCATCATAAGGGCCCTAAGTTCAGCCCATGTCTGTGCTAGAGAAACTTCTGTACCACGATCCCTCATAACCCCGTTCCACCATGTGAGAGCCCTCTTCTGAAACACACTCGAAGTAAACTCGACCTTGCGATTGTCAGGACACTGCAAGTGGCGGAAAGTATTCTCAATGCTCTCGAACCATTGAAGAAGCCCAGTCGCTCCTTCAGAACCA
>JARYGA010034094.1:0-19055 GCA_030545235.1 Helianthus tuberosus | reverse complement strand
TTGTTAAATAATAGTGTGAATGATATGATTTAACTAGTGTAGTTGTATGTTTGATGATGTTTGTGAACCGGATATGTATGTTGTTAATAATCGGATAACATGTTTTGATTTCGGATATGTTGCATCATGAGCACACTATATCTTATGTCTAAATGTGATTCAAACCATTGAATATTGATGTTCATGAAACCGGCTTGCATATGTGTATAGAGAGCATCATGTTAATCGGATTAGGGTAGGTTTGGAGATGTTATTTGATGACTTGAAACCATTAGATGAATATGTTCAAGTATGATTGATTTGTTGCTCATGATTATGTTGTGATTAATGATAAAAACCCGGAAATAAGATGAACAAGTTGAATGAGCAATATGAACTACTTGAATGTTTGAAAAACATGATGAATATGATATGAACATGTTTGAATATTTGAAATCTGATTGTTTGATCCATTTTAGGAAATTGTTAGACAAGAAAACATGTTTAGTGGATAGTACCAACTGTTGCATGCAATCGGATTTCTATTGGTTAGTACATTATGCAGATCAGCAGGTGCTGGGAGTCGAAACACCTGGTTGCGACTCAGGTTGCGAGTCGCAAACGCCTGGTTGCGACTCAAACAGCACAATTCGAAATCTCCCGGTTGCGACATCGGTTGCGAGTCGCAAACACCTGGTTGCGACTCGAAACCACAAGTGATCAGCACATAAACCGTTTGACTCGAAACCCCGGTTGCGAGTCCAGTTGCGACTCGTAACCAAAACAGCATGAACCGAGACCGAGATTGCGACTCAGGTTGCGAGTCGCAAACGTCTAGTTGCGACTCGAGACTATACGCAGATACACGTTGTTTGGGCTTGCATCTCATTTCGGACTTAAGTGGTTGGGCCGGACCTTTGGGCCTACTACATGGACCTTATACGTGCTGATGTACATGAATAATTGTTTGGGCTGCCATAGATGATACTTGAATGCATTATGCTAGAAACATACGTGCACTGTTTGAATACGAACCTGATTGGTATGATACAACTATGATAGGACGTGAGTAGCCACAACGTTGCTTGTTTGACTTTTCTGTGTTTCTACCGAGCAAACCAAGGTGAGTTCACACTTTCTACAAGGCATGGGATTCCCACGGGTTGGGAATGGGTAAAGGATTTAATTTGAAACTGCGTGATCTCCTGGTTTGGAACACGTACACACCCTCTGTATTGAAGGGTGACAACATGTTTTAAGGATCTAATCAGAACCTACGTGATCTCTTGGATTGGGGACACGTACACACCCTCTTAACTGAAGGGTGACAACACTGATACTAGACCAAAAACTCTATCATGAAGTCCCTCATTTTATATCGACTTAATCGCCGGGCCAATGGCGAGCGGGTCATTAGTTAGATAGCGCTATTTAGGTCTGACAAACCTCACACCGTGCCGCAGAGGACGGGCGTGAACTAATGGATCTGGGGCACGTCAATGATGATAGACATTGACAGTTTCAGGGCACATAAACATGACTACAGTCAGCAGTCGATATGGTAACGAGTCTAGTGTATACATGGGGTAGCCCCCACGGCCGAAATGCCAGATAACTAACACGGGGTAGCCCCCACGGCAGGATTGCCAGAGTAACCGGGAATAAACAAGTCATGTTTTTAACTATGGGGTAACCCCCACGGCAGGATGCCAGCTAAAGGAAACTGTTTTCGAAACAACTTAAAACGAACACCCAACCGTGAACTCACTCAACTTGTTGTTGACTCGTTACTACATGCTTTGCAGGTCCTTAGGTTCTTAGCTGGAGCTTGCATGGAGGAGGATCGTTGTGGGACATGGACGACTGTGTGCCATGTTAAACTATGAAACAATTAAACTTATGTTTTGATTTAAGACTTATGCTTCCGCTTGCAACTTAACCATGTTTTGTTTGAACACCAATTGTATTGGGTGGACTTTTATAACTACTTATATGCTTGTTCAATATGATTGGTGGCTGGATCCTGGTCAGTCACGCCTCCAAGCGGTAGTACTCCGCAGGTGGATTTTGGGGGTGTGACAAGAACCACCCTTTAAGAGCCCCGAGTTAAACGGGTAACCCGTTTAGCTAAATGGGTTCACGGGCTCATCTTGAAACTGAGTAGAACCCGTTTAAACTAAACCCAAACCTGCCCATTTCGTGTTAGGCTTATGTAGGAAATTCACAACCCTGTATGAAGCAAATAATGTTTGTTATCTTACTCCGAGCCGCAAAGAAATGAGTGTTAAGCAGAAGGAATAAGCTAGAGCATCAATGTTTTGAAGAGTGTTATCAGGAAGATTGGCTTGTATCCAGAAGGTAGACAGTAATTGAGTTATTTAAACCTCACTAAACTTCATAACAGAAGATCCTGTAACGATGAGTAAATAGATATCAAATTTTGTCCCGAACCTGTATTGACCCATTACATAACCCGCCCGCTTTGCCACCTCAGCTAATATGTAGAAGATTCAAGGTGCTTACCGCATTAGACAATGCTATTTCTCCAGCGGTAATGGAACTTATTTTCTGAAAACTCGGGGATTTCTTGTGGCCCCACACATTTTTCCTTTCTGCATCTGCGTTTTCCTTTTCCACTTGAATCGAAACTTCACTTTTTTCAACTCCTGATCCATCTTTTTCTCTCTGAAGCTTTTTGAGTAAAGACGTAACCATTGCAAACACCGATGCACTATCGGAACTACATCTCCTTGTTTGGTTAGAAGCATCGCATCTCAAGTGGTTAGAATTTGGGATCGAAGAACAGAAAATATTTAATGTCCACTCAAACGTATTTCAACGTCAGGATGCAACATTAATTTTATAAGCTGAAGAAGAAGAACCTCTGGAAACACCTGATACATGAAAGATATACACAAAAAATATAAATTTGTCTATTGAAAATTAAATTGTTGGTTATATCATATAGACAATTAAATTATTGGATATATTACCTGTTGTGCATTTGTGGAAACCGAAGCAACAACAATCATGTGGGCAAGAATAATCATCGATCCAGTAGTTGCACGGGCAACGATACTATTAGGAGGCAGATTCTCAAGTGCCGTTGACATTACATCAAACAGTGGACGCGAATTAGCGATCTAGCAAAGATATCATAAAAACCAAAATCAGAACTTCATACGTAAACTCTAAAGAAAGTAATACAACCTGAGTGAACTTATTCGAAAATAAACATACCCCTTTGGCTATTTCGAGTAAGCAATCTTCTATCGAAGATTGGAACAACGTATTCAATAACTCGTGTTCACGAACTGATTCAACAGTTGCTTGAAGGCTTTTCCTCAAATGCCTGCAGAGATCGCTGATGTATCCGATATCTTTGAGTGCAATTGCGGACCTAACCTGCCGAGCCAAAGCTGTAGTGGTCTGTATGACATATGACTTCAGTTCGGGATCATGCACGACGTTTTTGTGGTCCAAATGGTGAACAACCGAAGCCAATATCAACTGTTTGTTCTCTGTGACATGAACAATCATATTCAATTCAAGAAACATGAAAGTCGACCAAGCCAAACCAAACCTCAAGGACAAAAATTGCATTTTACTCAAAGATTTTAGAGGCCAACAAAGTGGACCAGAAATTCAAATTCACTAAAAACGAACATATAGAAGAAACGAAATCCAAGCAAACAAATACAGGATCGTGTTAGCAAACAAACCTTTAGTGGGAATCCCAAGCAAACAAACCTTTAGTGGGTATCCCAAGCAAACCACAGCCGAGACATCGATATCATTCTCTGCAGTTACCATACAACTGATTCTGCCAAAATTAAAAGCGTCTTTTTAGTGACAGTTTTTGTATGTGATCATTACGAACTGCAACTATTTAGCCGTTACCTTGAACCCAATGATTTTCCAGCCAAAATCAAAGGATGTCTGGGGTAGGCTGAAGCAGGGTAGGCTGCATATTCCTACGGCTTCGTCCACTTATCAGCCATGAGCACTTGAAGAGGATGATGAGCTCCCTGTAAATGCCATTTCATGTACAAAAGGTTAAAATCGTAATATTCTGTCATATAAACAGTTATTAAACAGTCATTTGTCATTAAACAGTCGATTGTAGCTTCTTTTTATCCATTAAACGATCAAGTTTAGGTTGAATCACCACATTATATTGTTTAATAAATCATCCTTTAACTAACTTAATGATATTCATTCTAAACATAATTTCATACAAGGATATCATTCTTCTCCAAATATCATTTCAAACATATTAAGCAACATACAAACAAACAATAAATAAACTAAAACTGGAAATGAAAATAAAGTTAGATCACCTTCATGAGGAGACTGCGTTGGACCAAGGATCATAACATTAAAATAACGCATATTATCTTCAGACGGCAATGCGCTTATCCCCGGAGCTACACCAACCAAAATAAAAAACAATAAACAAAAACACACTTCCAAATAACAACACAGACTCACACTGATCTAGATCCACATGCAAATTCAGTCACCAAAATTCCAAAACACACAAAACTAAATAAACATACACACAAAAAAATTACAAAAACAAAAACTTCACCTGGTTCGCTGAGTAATCGCTGAGTTTCCTGAATCACAACAAAGTCAAAACCTAAGTTAGGGTTTCAGATGCACAAATACTACGGCGATCGATTGAATATTATGAAACAAACAATATATACAAATAACATCGAGGAAATGAAATAGGAATCAGAAGAGTGAGATGTTGGTCCTTACCTTCGTCGCGGGAAACCCTAGCTGATAGGAATCACTGCTATAGCTCCAACCACCATCTCTGTCATCTGAGCATCCCACAAGTTGTCGATCGTCGGAACCCTAACTGGAACAAACTTCGTTGACATCTCGCTTGAAAACCCTAGCCGTCATTGCTAACACCGAGGACCAGAGACCATAAACCACCATCACTACCACCAACAATAATACAATAATCGACACTGAAGATAGAAACATATGAGATCGGAAAAAAATTTTAGAGAGAGAAAGGGTTTTAGTGATGGATCGGAAAAAAATCAGATGGGGTGAGAGATTACGAACGTGAATTGGGAAAAGAGCAGAGATCCTAGAAGAAGGAGAATGAAGAAAGAGAAAAGATGAATTTGAAATCTGAAATAATATTTGGTTTTATTTGCAGACTCACGTGATGAGGAGTTACAGAGCAGCAGGTCAAAATTCAGACTTTTGTTGGCAAGCCTTCTCATGTTTGACTTTGTTAATTAGCTTTAAAAAAATAAAAAACGCAGGAAAATGACACGTGGATTTGGAGAAGGCTGGTAATGCCATGTAGGAAAGAGAACAAAGGGAAGGCTTGTGGTGTTGACACCTCAGCCAAAAGCCTTTTGATTTATTATAATAGTAAGATAAGATTAGTATTTTAATGCTTTTATTTTAACATGTGGTCAAATAATGGGAGATAATGGGCATGCCCATGATCCCAAGTGAATCATAGTTTTAGGAGTTTGTTGGTTGACTAGTTACGTATTCTTGTACTCCTTAACTGTCACACCCTGACCGTGTAAAACAACAAATCGCGGCGGAAACGTCGGGGAGTGTCGTAACAGAATCATTGTTTCATAACACATGGAATTTAAAGTTTTGAATTCATTAATTAAAGTGTTTACATTGACTAAAAATTTACAGAAACATATCATGAATTAAACTGTCTTTCATAGTTTTAAGTCACTAAGGTCCAGATCCGCCTAAGTGTGTCACGAACATCATCGTGCAATAGCTCCTGAAACACATGTGAAAATAGGTACGTCATCATAAAAATTCCTGTGAGATACATAGGTTTTGTTGTTGTAGGATTCCTGACTTGTAAGTAAAAAGAAGTGTTTAAACAAAAGGTAGTCATGAATCTTGTAAAACGTTTTCTTTTATAAAATCTTATGAAATTCTATATGAAAATCTGATGTTATAAAAGAATAATGCATGGTTAAATAAATAACCAAGTAAAAATGAGTTTGTATAAGATATGTCGTTTGTAAACAATGTCTTGTATAAATATGTCGTTTGTAAAACAATGTATCATGTCTTTGTTTCTGTCAAAGTGGTTTAGATAACGCTGCGATATGTAATATCATAAAAGCACTAATATATAGGAAGTACCAGCGGCGTATCCACCATGCTTTTATCATATTACACACGCCTCGTTATTTAAATCACTTACCAAATAAACCACCAATAATGTCTTGTCAAACCAATGTCAGATAACAACTGATGTCTTGTTTGGTGAATAAAAGAATTTACTCAACCCCATAGGTAAAATGTTATATATGGTGAATAAAAGAATTTACTCAACCCCATAGGTAAAATATCGATGTATAATAAAATGTCATACCAAATGTAAGAATGTTATGTGAAAACAATGTACTAAGTATGTTAAATGAACATACATAGCAAAGCATGAATGAAATCATGTATTATATGCGTACTAATGAATATAGCAAGTATATGCCATGAAAGCACGAAAAGCACGGAAATAACAAGTAGGCACATGAGTATCACCCCAAAATATTTGAAAACGGTAAAAGAGGGGACTATGTACTCTCATTGAATTGCAAAGAATCCTTGATCTAATGAGCTAACAATGCTCGGGAAAACCAAGGAAATCAAGTGGTACCTAGTAATCGGATTGCTAGTTAATAAATCGACACCTAAATCGGAAGATCGGATAGAATGAGGTTTCATAAACAAAATGAGTATTGGAACTCATGTAACAAAGCCTACATTCTAAATCGGAACCTATCCTAAGTGCTTATGACCCGTACGCTACTTTAACGCGTCGTTCGCGCAAATGCGCGTTCGAGATGCCTGACTAGTCCTATGACAAGTATTATATGCCCTAACATGTTTAAATATGTTGCCTAATCAGTTTAGGTGACAAAAATTAAGTTACATATGCTTAAAATCAAATTATGCATGAAAAGGGCATTTTGGTCATTTTCCTAACGTATATAAACTACCTATCATAGAACTAATTAAACTAAGTGACCATAAGGTATAACCTCATAAGGTTATTCCCTATACAATTATAGTCACAAAATATGCTTGGTCGGATCCTAAGGATTGACCAAATGGGTTGGGTTCAAAAGTCTAAGCGGTTGTCAAGACCGCTTGACTTACGACCCTAAACAAGCACTAGACTAAAAGTGAAGAGTTAAACATGTTAAAACATGTTTAACTAAGTTAGAAAACATGTTTGATATCAAAACAAAGTGTTTTGATACCCAAAAATAGCTTCGTTGCAAAATACGCATAAATATGTATTTTGATGGAAACTTTGACTCGTCACTTCGACTAATCGACGTGGTAATCAGTAGGTATAGTCACAAGGGACTATAACCATCGTGATTACGCTCACGTTGCAAAGTTCAAACGAACTATGTGTTGACCAAATCGTGGTCAAAGTAGAAAGTCAAAAATTGTTTGACTTTCATGCTTGAAAAGCATAAACAAGTATTAAAGAAGCTTACAAAAGGTCCAAGCAAGGAAGAATTGATCTAAAATACTCAGGTATGAAGCCTTAGCTTCAACTTAGAGCAGATTTGATCAATTGTGTGAGGATTGAATGAAGAACATGGTGGGTATTTATAGGAGAACTTGAATTAACAAGATCTTGACATTTGTTTTTGAGCAAATCAAGGTATGATCTAAGCCATACACTTGTGGAACATGGTTTAGAATACAATGGGAACTCAAAAACTATCAAATGGTATCTCAAATTAGGGATTAAAACACTGAAATCAGATGCTGAGTCCAAATTCAATGTTTCAGAACTAGCAGTCGGTCGTGCCCCGCATAGACTCAACCCTCAGCTTACGCGGCTCGCGAGGGCACTTTGAGAGATTGCCAAAAATGGTCCATCCAAGCTAAAAAGTGATATTTTGATGTTTTTAAGCCCCGTTAACCCCATTTCAAGGCTCTACAATGAAGTTAAAGCATAGGGAACATGAAATATGCTTAAATTCATCTCGGATGTCGGTTCGTTTGGTCGTACGATCACGTTATTCGGTTAATTACGACGAAAACTCAAACGGACGCGAAAACGATCCAAATTACACGAGGAATGGTATTTTTACATTTCAATCACCAAAATAAAATATTTTAATGATTACAAAAATTTCTGGATGTCCGGATATGTTCAGAACGTAAGATATGGGCGAAAATGCAAACTTATGCACTTTTTGACGCTTTTAGTCCCTATTGATCAAATAAGCATATTTTCGCATAACGAACCCCTCAAAGCCTATTTCTAAGCTATGTAAAGGATATTTCGGGTATGTTTAGCTTATGATCAAGTTCCAAAATGTTCGTTACTATACGAATCGGCATACTTTCGCAGTTTGACGTAAATAGTCCATGCGATCGAATAAACTTGATTTCGACACACCAAACCCTCCAAAACTTATTTCTAAGTTATGTAAAGGTTATTTAAGGTATGTTAAGCCTATGTCACTATTCCAGAGTGTTTTTCGCGTTAAATTGATTACGTTTACGCATCAGTTCACGTATAACTTTCTAGAAAGCGATTTAGAGCTCGAAATCGAACGAGAATTGATATGTGAAAAGGTCACATGTATTTGTACAAATTCCAAGATTGAAACACAAGATTTCATTGGAATCGTACTTGTCTGATGATCATAGAGGCACAGATGTCACAGTCTCCCTTACTTTAGGAAATTTCGTCTCGAAATTTAATTTAGAGGAAACTTGTGTGTGCTCGAAATTGAAGTCGGAGAGTATAACATAAAACCAACATTGGTCAAGGTCCAGAACTTCTAGTATATTAAATTACACATGACAAAACTATCTCTGGTTTCGGTGCACTGAATTCCATAATTACGTATGCATCCATAATTACGTAATTCCTTGGACAATCCGCACAGTTCATTTTATAACGTGCAGGGGAAGAAAATCAAATGAATATTCCTGTGGTGAGTTGACTAGACTACCATAGAGTCTCTTTAAGTAGATCAACGAATGATCTTTTTAAACAGACCACCAAAAAGTCTCTTCAATTAGGTCACCAAAGGATCTTTTTAACTAGATCAACGAATGACCTCTTGAACTAGACCACCAGAGGGTCTCTTTAATCTATATTGATGAATGATATCTTTAACTAGATTGATGATTCAATCTCTTTAACCAGACCACCCTAGGGGTCTCTTTAACTATATTAACACATGATATCTTTAATTAGATCTGAAATATTGTGTTTCATACTTGGGATTTTTATAAATATGTGTATCATTTTCACATATCAATTCTTGTTCGATTTCGAGCTTTAAATCGCTTTCTGGAAGGTTATACGCGAACTGATGCGTAAACGTAATCAGTTTAATGCAACAAACACTCTAGAATAGTGAAATAGGCTTAACATACCTTAAATAACCTTTACATAACTTAGAAATAAGTTTTGGATGGTTTGGTGTGTCGAAATCAAGTTTGTTCGATCGCAGGGACTATTTGTGTCAAACTGCGAAACTATGCCGAGTTGTATAGTAACGAACGTTTCGGAACTTGATCATAAGTTAAAAATACCTCAAATATCCTTTACATAGCTTAGAAATAGGCTTTGAGGGGTTTGGTATGCTAAAATAAACTTTTTGGTCAATCAGGGACTAAAAGCGTCAAAAAGTGCATAAGTTTGCATTTTCGCGCATATCTTACGATCTGGCAATACCTGGACATCCAAAAAAATTTTGTAATCATTAAAATATCTTATTTTATTGATTTGAATGCTAAAACTTCATTCGTTTCGCAATTTGGATCGTTTTCGCGCATATCTTACGATCTGGCAATACCTGGCAATACCTGTCTAAGGCTAGAGTGTTCGTACAAATCCACATAATCGGACCAGTCACTCTTACCTGGGAACTCTTGGGGTGAGTGTTCACTTATAGGCTAAAGCATGTCTTCGCGATACATTAATATGACCCACTTACTTTGATTAGTCACCATCTCATTTGTTTGCCTTAGGTAACAAATAAGTGATCACAATTTTATGCGCTGTCATCCTGTTTTGATTATTCGATAACATCTCGCTTGCTTCCTCCCATGCCTTCCATTATCTTTGGGATGCCTCTTCATCGCAACAACACTTAAGCGTCCGAACCAGGTGCTACAATTGCCCAACAAATAGGTGTCGTACTCTAGAGGACCATTGATTTAGCTATCACCATGACTCGCCTCAGGGATGAAGCCGTACAAGGGAACTGCTTTTTGGTGCAATCAATGTAACAGTCATCACCCGAATCAAATACCTTGTTTCAAATGTACCCACTGTGGACGATGGGGACATTTGGTTAACATGTGTCGCTTTGCTATCCAAAGCAAAGTTGTTCCAAATCCTGCTGCTACTCAACCTCCAAATTCTGCTTCATATGTCGCCTTGGCATATCTAGCACCTCAAGTTCATGAACTTTCTACCTTGTGTATCGACTTAAGCACGTCTACTGCAAGGTTTCGAAACACCCCTCGTTACACAAATTCCAAAATCCATATAGGATCATTCTATCCACATAATTAGATCCTTGTGGATGATTATCGCTCATCGGAGCCCTTAATTGAATTCTTTGTATGCTTTAATACGTACATTACGATTCGATAAGGACAAAGCCGAATTCCTATTAAGATCTTCCTATCTTCATAGTTAGATTCTTGAAAATGTTTAAAGTGCCAAATGAAATCCACGGATTGGATTCCTGGTGTGCTTTAAATACTCGTGTTCAAGTTAACAAACAAATTAACAAAATGATAACAAATTAAAGATCAACTTAAACAATTATGTGATTACGTGATTACGTTTTATGTGTTTTGTTTTTGTGTAATCTGAATATTCGTTATCCAAATTCTCGTAGAAACTTCCATATCTGCATATGAGGGATTCATAGTAGGATATCCAAAGGTACTACCTTAAATCCTTAATGGGCTTCTACGTAATAGTTAAGACCCTTGGATTATAAAGTACTATTCCATAATTAGACTCCTTGAGTGGTCTAGTTAAAATGATTGATTCAAAATCTGGTTAGGAGTGTCGTGTGATGATATAGCTGAAAAGACTCCTTGGTGGTCTATTTAAAAGAGATCATTTATTGATTTAATAAAAAGGACTCTATGGCGGTCTAGTCACATTCATCACATGTTTGTTCATTTGATTTCCTTCCCCCACACATTATGAAATACACTGTGCGGACTGTGCAAGGAATTACATAATTATAGATGCATACATAATTTTGGAATTTAGTGCTTAGAAACCACAGCAAGTTTTGTCATGTGTCTATTGTTAACTCTATCCATTTCCATTTCTGATGAAGCACCCGTTGAGGAAAAATGAACTAGCTATTCATTTTTCACTTCTGAAAGAATATCCGTTGAGGGAAATGAATATCCTATTGATTATTCCTTCATTTCCATTTCTGAAGAATACCCGTTGAGGAAAATGACTCAATCTGTTCATTTTCGTTTCTGAAGAATATCCGTTGAGGGAAATGAATATCCTTTTGATTATTCCTTCATTTCCATTTCTGAAGAATACCCGTTGAGGAAAATGACTCAATCTGTTCATTTTCGTTTCTGAAGAATATCCGTTGAGGGAAATGAATATCCTTTTGATTATTCCTTCATTTCCATTTCTGAAGAATACCCGTTGAGGAAAATGACTCAATCTGTTCATTTTCGTTTCTGAAGAATATCCATTGAGGGAAATGAATATCCTTTTGATTATTCCTTCATTTCCATTTCTGAAGAATACCCGTGGAGGAAAATGACTCAATCTGTTCATTTTCGTTTCTAAAGAATATCCGTTGAGGGAAATGAATATCCTTTTGATTATTCCTTCATTTCCATTTCTGAAGAATACCCATTGAGGAAAATGACTCAATCTGTTCATTTTCGTTTCTGAAGAATATCCGTTGAGGGAAATGAATATCCTTTTGATAATTCCTTCATTTCCATTTCTGACGAAGAACCCGTTGAGGAAAATGACTCAATTCGTTCATTTTCGCTTTCGAAGAATATCCATTGAGGGAAATGAATATCCTTTTGATTATCCTTCATTCCCACTTCTGACGAAGAACCCGTGGAAAAAAATGAATCATCCATTCATCTTGGTTTCTGAAGTATATCCACTAGGAAGTGACAAGATTATGCCTTTTATATCTTTGATGGGTTACTCTATGCAAATAGATGACACCCTAGATTCCATGCAAGACAATTATTTAACACATCGTCACAGACAGACTCCTACGAATAAATTTCGGGATGAAATTTCCTAAAGTAGGGGAGACTGTGACATCTGTGTCTCTTTGACCATCAAACAAATACCAAATCAATGAAATATTGTGTTTCATACTTGGTATTTGTATAAATATGTGTATCATTTGCACATATCAATTCTTGTTCGATTTCGAGCTTTAAATCGCTTTCTGGAAGGTTATACGCGAACTGATGCGTAAACGTAATCAGTTTAATGCAACAAACACTCTGGAATAGTGACATAGGCTTAACATACCTTAAATAACCTTTACATAACTTAGAAATAAGTTTTGGATGGTTTGGTGTGTCGAAATCAAGTTTGTTCGATCGCAGGGACTATTTGTGTCAAACTGCGAAACTATGCCGAGTTGTATAGTAAGGAACGTTCCGAAACTTGATGATAAGTTAAAAATACCTCAAATATCCTTTACATAGCTTAGAAATAGGCTTTGAGGGGTTCGGTATGCTAAAATAAACTTTTTGGTCAATCAGGGACTAAAAGCGTCAAAAAGTGCATAAGTTTGCATTTTCGCGCATATCTTACGATCTGGCCATACCTGGACATCCAAAAAAATTTTCAATCATTAAAATATCTTATTTTAGTGATTTGAATGCTAAAACTTCATTCGTTTCGTAATTTGGATCGTTTTCGCTTCTGTTACGATTTCCGTCGTAATTAACCGAACAATGCAACCGTACGGCCAAACGAACCAACATCCGTATCATTTCTGAGCATATTTTAAGTTTCCAATGTTTTAACATCATTATGGAGCTTAAAAATGGGTTTGACGGGTGTTAGAAGTGCCAAAACGCATCAAAAATCAAGTTTGGAGATGCAGGGGCCTGTTCTGCCAATTGCTGAAAGTTTCTGCCAGCAAACAAGGACCATAGGGACCGTAAGGAGTCCTTTATGGTCCGTAAGCCTTCACCAGACCAACAGATTTCATTTTCTACAAACCCAGCTGCTCCTTTGTTTTGCACATGGTTTCTTCCATTCTATGGACTGGTTTTGGATACCCCTAGTATGTTAAAACAATGGGCACACATGGAGGGCCATGATTGAAGCTCGGATTTCAAGAAATGATCCTAACGGTTCTACGAAATCTATAAATACCCACCCCCAAGGTCATTCTAACTCACCCTTGATCTGAATTTTCTCTAAGTTGAGGTTCAAAACTTCATACCTGAGAATTTTTAGATCAAGTTCTTCCTAGCTTGGAACCTTTGTAAGTTTCTTTCGTGCTTTTATCGTTTTTCAAGCGTGAAAGTCAAACATTGTTTGACTTTCTACTTTGACCGATCAATGGTCAACACGAAGTTCGTTTGAACTTCGCAACGTGGGCGTAATCACGATGGTCATAGTCCCTTGTGACTATACCTACTGATTACCGCGTTGATTAGGTATAGTGACGAGTCATAGTTTTGGTCAAAAACGCGTTTATGCGTATTTTGAAACCAAACTATTCTTAGGTATCAAAACCCTTTTGTTTTGATATCAAACCTATTTTCTAACTTCGTTAAACATGTTTTAACATGTTTAACTCGTCACTCTTAGCTTAGTGCTTATATAGGGTCGTAAGATAAGCGGTCTAAACAACCGCTTAGGCTTTCAAACCCGACCTGTTTGGTCGATCATTAGGATCTGACCAAGAGTGTTTAGTGACCATCGATGTATAGGGAAAAACCTTTCGAGGTTACACCTTATGGTCACTTAGTTTAATTAGTTGAATGATAGGTAGTTTATATGCCTTAGGAAAATGACCAAAATGCCTTTTTCATGCATAGTTGGACTTTAAGCATATGTAACTTAACTTTTATCACCTAAACTGATTATGCAACATATTTAGACTTGATAAGGCATATAATACTTGTTATAGGACTAGTTAGGCGGTCGAAACGGGTTTTACGCGAACGACACGTTAAAATAGCGTAAGCTACCTAAACAGGTCGTAAGCACTTAGGTTAGGTTTTGATTTAGTATGTAGGCTTTGTTAAACCATATCATATGAGTTCCAATACTCATTTGGTTTACGAGATCTCATTCTATCCGATCTTCCGATTTATGTCCGGTTTAATAACATAGTTACCTATATTAGGTGCCGTTTGATTTCCGTGATCCCTCTAGCTTTGCTTGGTTGTTATTCAAGACTTCTAAGCATTCTCAAGTGAGTACATAGTCCCCTCTTTTACTATTTTCAAACATTTTGAGGTGAAACACATGTGCCTACTTGTTACTTTCGTGCTTTTCATGATTTTATATCATATACTTGCTATGTTCATTAGTACGCATATAGTACATGATTTCATTATGTTTTTGCTATGTATGTTCACATAGCATGCTAGCGCATTGATTTTCATATATTACATTTTGTTTCATATGTTCATCCAACATATGGACACATTGTTTTACATTTTGAACCGTTTGGAACTGTTTGATCTATGTGAATTATTTGAACTATTTGAACCATTTGTAACTGTTTGATCTATGTGAATTATTTGAACTGTTTGAACCATTGGGTTAGGGAAGTGATTAGATAACGGGGCGGGTGTAATGTGATAAAAGCATGGTGGATACGCCGCTGGTACTTCCTATATATAAGTGCTTTTAACACATTATATATTGTTGCGTTATCTAGATCACTTTGGTAAGTGTTTTCAAAACGAAGTTACATTACAAGGTTTTTCTAACAATATAAACCATTCGAGTTTTATTTTAAAAACGATTTACGATTTGGGTTTACATAAACAAATGTTTTTGAGTTAAGGTTCATGGCATCGAGGTTTTATAAACTATAACAAATATGTTTTGACTTGGTTATTTCAACTTATAATATAAACCTTTTACAAAATTGTTCTTTTTCTAATATTGATTTATAAAGTTGTTCGAGTTATTTCAAAATGTAAACGAGCCATGAATCTGACACTCACACAAAACCTATGTACTCGCAGGCATTTTTATGCTGACGTATTTTCACATATGTTTTAGGTACCATAGTTGATGATGTTTGATGATGATATTGGTGCATGCTCACATAGGAATGGACGAGGCCTTAGTGACTTAATAACAATGAAAGTCTATTTGTTCATGTTTTGTTTCCAATTTTAATGCAATGTAATACATTTAATTCAATAAAACAGAACTTCAATCCATGTGTTATGAAACAATGATTCTGTTACGACACTCCCTGACATTTCCGTCGCGGTTTGTTGTTTTAATGCGGTCGGGGTGTGACAAGATCGGCGAATCAATCTCTTTAACTAGAACACCCAAGGGGTCTCTTTAACTATATCAACGAATGATATCTTTAACTAGATTGATGAATCAATCTCTTTAACTAGACCACCCATGAGGTCTCTTTAACTACATCAATGAGTGATGTCTTTAACTAGATTGACGAATCAATCTCTTTAACTAGACCACCCAAGAGGTCTCTTTAATTACATCAACGAGTGATGTCTTTAATCTTGGAATAGTACTTTTCAATCCAAGGGTCTTAACTATTACATAGATGCCCATTAAGGATTTAAGTTAGTACCTTTGGATATCCTTCTATGAATCCATCATATAAATATATGGAAGATTCTATGAGAATTTGGTTAGCGAGTAATTTGATTCACACATAAACACATAATTGTCAACTTGGTCATCAATTTGTTATCAACTTGTTATAAATTTGTTTGTAAACTTGTTATTGATTTGTACACGTATATTTAAAGTATACCAGGAATTCTATCCCTGGACTTTTGATTTTGCGCTTCGAATTTCCACAAGGATTTAACTATGAAGATAGGAAGATCCTATAAGGATTTTGGAATCCGTGTAGCGAGAGATGTTTTGAAACCTTGTTCTAGATGTGCTTAAATCAAAACATGAGGTAAAATGTTTATGAAGTCAAGGTGCCATATATGCCAAAGTGACATATGAAGAAGAATTTGGAGGTGGTGCACTACGTATGTTAAGTCAACATACGAGCCGAATGTTCTTGAAAACTATGCATGGGGTTCTTTGGAAAATGTGTTTAATGTTTTTGAAACCTTATGTGATGCTTTTGAAATCATGTGGTAGGTGTATTAGGTAAATGTGTTTATAAAATGTTTTAAAACCAGGTGAAATGGTTTTGAAATCATGTATATGGTTTTTGAAAACATGCATAATGTTTTTGAAATCACGCACTTGATATATTAAGTAAACACACTATGTTAAATTGTTTTTAGGTCATATGAAATATTTTAGAAATCAAGAAAGATGTTTTGAAAACATACGCTATGCATGTTGTTATGAAAACCAGAATATAATGATATGTACATAGACATATCGCATGAGATTTTTGAAGGTCTTATGAAAAGTACCCTTAGATATCCAAGCAAAGATTTAAAGTGGTACTTTGGGTATTCGTCCAGAGTTGTAACTAGTACCTTGTACTTTATTTCTTAGAAGGAAACAAGTATTTAGTGTTAAGCCCAGTTCAGGCTCAAAACAACTTCTTTTCGCGTAATATGGCAAGTGATTTCAGTAGATGTGAAAAAGATGTGCGGAAATGGAAATCAGACTTTCAAGAAACAAGACCTACAGAATTATCAAGTTTATATCACTTTGAAACAAAAATGGTTTACAAGGTGATTGTAAGATTATTATCTAATACAAACGAATCTTGAATTCTGTGGGGGAGAGAGCAATGGAGTTTTGATGTATGTGTGAATGATAAGCTTCAAACTCACTTTGCTTCTCCTGGTTGAGCCTTCTATTTATAGACGGCTTGTATGAATAAACAATAGTTTATTCATACAATAATTCCTGCAAAAAGTAGCCAATTGACATATTCATTGATTCCAACGTTCAAGTTGCCTTTTTCATCATGATATCATTTAATGTCAACTTGCTTCGGTAAGTGTGGCAGGACAGAGCCAATTTCAGACAAGTGGGTTATTTCATCAGAAATTCTGATAAACCACTTCATCAGAAATTCTGATGAACACATCATCAGAAAATCCTTGATGATTAGAATCGTCAGATACTGATGATATTTCATCAGAAATATCATCAGATCTATCAGAAATGACCTCTTCTGATAATCCAATTCAGCTCTTGATCAACTTGTGATTCTTTGAAGTAGATGCTATGTATTCCGGTTGTCCCATCTGATCTTCTTTTTCTAGTTCGTGATCTTCAGGACTGTGATCTCTTCATAGATCCAGTTGATTGTGTTTTTCTTCAATACTTACAAATAAAGTTTCCTAACAGTTTCCCCCTAAGTATTGTAAGAAAAAGAACCACCTCATAAACAGAAAAATTTCCAAACAGTGGAAATATAATACTTGAAAATATAAACCAGTTACTGAAGTTAAAACAAATTACATAAAAGATGAGAAGTTAAGTAAATAGTTCTTTCAGTTAAGTTTCACTCTCTTATGCGTATCTCCTGTCTTTAGCTTCTTTTTGTAGGAGATGTATTTGTTGCAGCTGACATACATGTCTTTATACCATTCTCTTGCTTGAATCCATTCTTCAATCATTTGCTCAATTTCTTTTCTGCTTCCCTCCATGTTCTTTTCTATCTTCTGAAGATGTTCTTGTCTTTTGTTCATGGTTTTCAAGATATACCTCAGAGTTTGATTTGAGTACTTGCAGATGTCAACACTTCTGAACATAGCTTTGTTTTCATCCTGATCTCTGAAGATTACACCATAATCTTGTTCTTTATTTGCGTTTGTCAGTATGATGATGTCTCCTGATCTTGCATCTTCTACTATGTCTGAAGGAACTTTTGTCTTTGGTGATCTGACATATACCTTTTTGTTGTGTACATGCTCAAAATTTATGCATAAATCAAAGTCCGAAAAATCTATTCTTTCAAACAGCAATATTCCAACCTTTAATATGCCATTTGATGCTCTTCTGACTTCTTGATTATTTTTCTTTTCCTTTTCCTAATGATCCTTCATAAACAGAATGTCTAAAGGATGCAACTAGTCAGCAATTTCTTCATCAGTCACCTTTTGTTCTTCTCCATTCTCCCTCTGAAGTGTGTATCTGTTTTGCACATCAGTTCCTCCAATATCATCAATTGCACTCTTTACTTCACTTACGTTTAAAATTCTTTTTACTGGATTCCAATTTTGTTTGTGAATGCTGCTTGGCCCTCTTTTTATTCTTTCTTCTCTTAAGCCCAGTCTGGTAGGAGATAGTGATCTTGGTGTTTTATCTTCTTTTGTTAGATAGTAACTCACCAGATTGGTCTCAGGAAATATCATTACATCTCGTGCAATCTCTTTAACCATGATAGACTTGGTTTCAGAGATCTTTCTCTTAACAGTCTTTGATTTTGTTGCTGACTCTCGTTCTTGTTCCCATTCATTCATAATTTGTTTATTCATATACTTACTTATTGCTGAGTCATCAGAAATTGTTGGATTTGGGACAGATGCTAGCAATTTCAAATTTGTAATAACTTGAGGTTTTGCAGTTGCTAACCTTTTCAGTATTTCTTCTTTTGGAACATTAGGAGGAGGACCCATCACTGTGGTTCCAGCTTTTGTGATTGGTGAGATTGATGATTGTTGAGGAATTGACTTTGGAGCTTCTTGATGTGAGCTTTCAGCAAGAATTTCTTTCATGAGTTCTTGTGGATTCATTTTGGCTAGTTTTGCAATATTGAATTGCATCTTCTCTATCAGTTGTTGCACTTATTTTACCTGTTTTGAGTTGTTGTGTATGTTTTTCTGAATATTTGTGAATTCAGTTTGAGCTTTTGTTTGAATTTCAGCCCATT
>JARYGA010034093.1:0-34769 GCA_030545235.1 Helianthus tuberosus | reverse complement strand
ATCCAAGTAGTGTTCCCCACGAAATAAGCAAGTTTGAATTTAGGTTTATATCCCGAAAAAGTTTACTAAATGTATGAAAACCTATCGACATATCATCAGTGAGACTGTTTAACGCTATATAATCATTACAATTCTTTAGCATACTGTAACTGTCTACTGATGTACTATCATTTCCTCTTTTACGCAAAAACTCAAATTTTTGAATTTTATCATGTTTTTTACTTTTTCAAATTTTCTAATGTTTTGTATTTTCTAACAACATTACTCCCCCTAAAATGCAAAATCATATAAAGAAAATTTGACAACCAGATACTGATAGCTTCGTCTCGCCATCCATTTTTTGCATCTCATGCTCTGTTTTGCAGAAAATATAATGTACCCCCATGATTTACAACCCATTGATCTTAACAGTTTGAAAACCGTTTTTCAATCTGGTGAAAGTAATCATGTTTGTTCAGCCGTGAGGGTTTCGGCATATTCAATCAACACATATTTTTGTATTTTTGAATATTTGACAAAAATTAAAAACAAACATATTTTTGATTTTTTTTCAATTTTTTTTTAATTTTTAGGGTTTTTGAAAATATTGTTTATTTATATACAGAAAAACAAACAAACTTCCTGTTCAACCAAACCAGGATCCAGCAGCCTCCTCTCCTCGTTGTGCCAGGCTGCTCCAACTTCCATTCTCACAATCTTCAGATTTGTTGAGCACCTGCACATTAAGACTACTTGATTACTTGAACAATTTAGCCCAGGTCTGTTGAACCTTAGGCATTTCAACACAATAATTTTCATTCAATGCTGGAAATTCTTTGTCATTTTTCACAAAAATTTTCTCAATTTTACCTTCAACTTTCTCATCTTTTACCAATTCAACATGTTTCTTAACACTCCATGTTTGACCTTTTGGTGTACCTCGTTTGTAAAAATGTGAATCTTTTTGAACATTTTGTTTTTTATCAACAACTTTTGGTTTCCAAAACTCTTGGGGTTTTGTCATATCAACTGTTGTTTTCCAACTTTGTGTTGTTCTAAATCTGCGTGTGTGAGAATTCCAAGTCTGTCTAGAATCGAACCTATACGGGTTTGACTTCCAATTTTGATTCGAAGCAAACTTGTTTGTGTTGTACCTCCAAGTTTGTTTTGAATCAAATCTGGTTGACCTTTGTCTCACATTCTCAGATTTTTGTTTCTCAGCATCAATCTTCTTTTTGTCAACATCCACAGATTTTAGATTTGGACACTTGCGTGCAAGATGTCCTTTTTGATCACATTTGAAACATATTCTCATGGACACATCTTTGACCTGTGGTTGTTGTTTTTGCTTTTTAGCAAAGAACTCATCATTAAACTGTTTCATTTTAAGTTCTTTTTCTTTTTCTAAATTGTCTCCTTGAACAAAACTCATTTTTGCCTGATAATTTGGCATTTCATTTTTGTTTCGATTCTGTTTCTTCTTATAACCCAACCCAGCCTTCATGTTCTTCTTTTTGAAACCAGGTTTGTTATACGAACCTTTATGACTCTTACCAACAAACTTTGAAATCTCAGACTTCTCCATCTCAACCATTTTGAACACTTTATCAACCTTTTCTGAAATCACATTCTGAATCGGGAATACAACATCTAAGAACAATTTGTCCGATCCAATCATGGTATAAACCAATCCTTTTGAATCATCATTCAAACTTTCCTCGGATTTTGTGTTTTTCAAATATCCATCATGAAGATTTCCTTCATCTTCATCCTGTGATTCAGATTTACCTGTATCAACCGACTCTTCTTTCAACACACTTTCAACGAATTTACCTACCACCTCTGAATCATGAGAATCATCAGATTTGGAATAGGTTATGTCAATGTTGTCTGGCAATTGGTCTACCATGTTGAAAGCTTTTTCGACCTTTTCCTCATCATAAAATGCAAATTTTCCCGGTGGTGGAACTTGATGAAACTCTGAGCCAATGCCTTTCTTGTTCTGCTCAGACTCACCATCACCCGGTTTTATATTGAAAATTCATTCAAGCACATATGACGACACGTGGTAACTCTTTAACTTGTTGTTATCCTGTTCTAAATCAGCAATCTGTCGCTTTAGCTTAGCAACATCCTCAATATAGGAATTAACAACATCTTGTTTTATAGCATACATTCGTTTAAGCTCTTTGGTTGTTTCAGATAGATAATTCATTCTTGATTGAGCATATTTCATTTCGTCTTTTACTTTATCATATGACTCTTTTGTAATGTGATATGATAATTTCATTGAGTCATATTCCTTTTTCATTTCTTGACAAGCAATTTCTTTTTGTTCGCATTCATTTGTCATTTTCAAAACATTTTCTTTCAAAACTTCATTTTCTTTCTCTAATTTGTTACATTTTTCTGAAAGTTTTTCATCATTTTCTTTAAAAACCTTTTCTTTTTCTAACATCTCTTTGCATTTTTCTTTGAAAATATTTTCTATTTTTGTGAATTCAAAATCTCTTGTTCTGAATTGCTCATCTTTTTCAGTACAAGCTCTGCACGGTTCCATGCATTTCTTGCACTGATCAATCAGTTTCAAGTTTTCAGAATCAGAATTTACCTCAGTGATTGGCACTTCGGTGTTTTCAGCAACCTCTGTCTGCTCAGCAACATTCTGCTTTTCTTCAACACCGACTTCATCACCAACATTATCAGCTTCCTCATTCTCATTCTTTTCTTCTTTTTCTTCTTTCTTCACCTCTTCTTCAATTTGCTGTTCTTCAGTAACAGCTTTCTCAACCTCTTCATTTATAACAACTTCTTCACTTTTGATTTCCTTCACAGCTTCAACTTCAACAGTTTCTGCTTTAACCTCTTTAGCAGCTTTCTTCAAATTGTTCACCATTTCTTCAACATTCTTCTTCATCCTCTCCTCATCCCTTTTTCTCAGACATGATAACATAGCATATCTGATCTCCTTTTCAAATCTCTTAACGTATGTGTCATCTTTCAATACATTTCTATAGTATTCAGCTCTCAACGGGACTTTGAGAAGAACATCATCAAAGATTATGTCTTTCTTGGGAACAACCGGTTCTCCTTCTCTGTTATAATAGCATTCTCTCTTTTTATCCCATCTTTTGCTACCGACAGCCATCTCATACTCCTCCTGCATGTCATCCATTCTGTTATAGACCACGTTTCTTTCTCTGTAGGTCTTCTCACTCAAGATCTCTTCTCGAGTTTTCTCTTTGATCTCAACTTTTTCTTCACGGATTTCAGCAGTGTCTTTGTCTTTGTTTTCATCTTGAATCTCAGCAACAAAAGCAAACTTTCTTTCTTCTGTCATAGCTCTCCCATGAGCTGTTTTTCGAACATTCTCTAAACGATCTTCTTCTGGACAAACTGTGCTCCAGTCAAATCCTTCATTGGGATAGATTACTGCATATGCTCTTGACTTTTCTTTTGGTTTATCTTCAATAAACTTTGGCTCTTCTCTGCTTCGATGGTAGATCGCCTTTCAATAATAGTCATCGTTGAAAGGACGTTCACTTCCTTCCGCAACTTCATAGTTTCTGCATTCTCTTTTGAAATTACCCTTTTGCCTACATCTGAATCAGGTCACTTTGGATTTGTCAAATCCAAGCTTTGTTGATGCACCTCCAAGTGATTGTTTCCCTGTAATCTCCATATACCTCTGAGCTCTGCGAATACAACTGGCTAAACACCAACGGATGTCAATGAGCTCCATCTCTTCCGGATCAATCTGGTCATAGTCTTCTTTGGTTAACTCAGAGTTTCCAATTTTGCCAGCTACAAGACCTTCATATGACTCCAGAACAGATGCAAGAAAACTCATTTGCTGCTTTGCTGCATTGATGCTCATTGCAGGAGAATTCTTCAGTTTAACAGCAATGTTGCACAGAATTTCTTCAGATTCATCAGAATTTGTCTTTGAAGATGAATGATATCCAGAATGATGACTTGTTGACGTTGTTGGTGGTTCTTTCATCTTTTCACCACTAAATACTGTTTTTGGTGAACCAACGCCTTTATCAGAATGCACACTGCCTTTGTAGTACAAGCCAACGTTCTGTTGATATGAAGAATCAGTCATCTTGTTTTGCTTTTGTAGCTCCAGATCATGACTTTCAATCTTTTCAAACAAAGCATCAAGAGTAATTGTATCATACAAAGCATCATTTTTCAAAATAAAAACAAACGTTTGCCACTGATCAGCTCGTGGTAACGCTTCAATCACTTTATCTATAAGTTCCTCTCTTGTTTTATTTATCTCTAATCTCTCCAATTCAATTTTAAGATGACAGAATCTCTCAATCATTTGTCTCACTGTCTCTCCTTTAATATTATCAAACAGATCAAATTATTTCTTTAATAAAGCGATTTTGTTCTTTTTAATATGTTTACCCCCCTCATCTTTAACTCGTAAAGCTTCCCAAACAGATTTAGATGACCCGTCATGAGTTAGTAAAGCAAAAATATCATTTCTGATTGCTGACAGGATCAATGCTATCATTCTCTGTTCAGCTCCGTATTCAGCTTTATCTTCTCTGGAAAACTTCTTAAATACAAGATCTTCGCCTTTCTCATCTTTTGGTTTTTCATATCCATACTCCAAGCAGAACCAGCTTTCATGAGCATACGCTTTTGCCCAGTTGATAAAACGTTCTCTCCACCAGGTATAATCGAATGAGTTCCGTAAAAGTTATCGTGCTTGATGTTCTCATTGAGTACCTTCGTGATGGTTTTTGGTGTAACATTTGCAACCTCGGACGATTCGGATATGAATGCGTTGAAAAATGTGTTGTAGAATTCCTCAGCCATGATGTAAACCTTGACACATACAATCAAACAAACACAATTAGTACAAACAATATCAAATATTTTGAAAACAGATTGACACTCGATCGACGTGAAATGATTTTGACACAAAAATCCTATTTTCAAGCTGAATAAGACTTTCGAGCGAAATCACTTTTGGAGTGGAATCACAAATTTGCACTTTGGAGTGGAATCAGAAGTTTGCACTTTGGAGTGGAATCAGAAGTTTGCACTTTGGAGCGGAATCAGAAGTTTTCACTTTGGAGTGGAATCAGAAGTTTGCACTTTGGAGTGGAATCAGAAGTTTGCACTTTGGAGCGGAATCAGAAGTTTGCACTTTGGAGCGGAATCAACAATTAGCACTTTGGAGCGGAATCAGCAATTTGGAAATGATCAGGAGCGAAATCAGCAAGTCTTAGGAGCGGAATCAGCTTTTGAACACTTAGAGCGAAATCAGACAATCCTTAGAAGCGGAATCAGACAATCCTTAGGAGCGGAATGAAGTAAAATGTCGATTTGGAGCGGAATCAGGATCAACTTTCAGACTTTCTGAGCGGAATAAACCAAGAGCGGAATCACTTCGGAGGTCAATTTTGTCCATTTTTAGTCCGTATTTTAACATGAAACTTTCAAGGGTTTGTCTATGTCCAATATTAAACAGTCTGTGAAAATTTGAATCAATTCGGACCGTGAAATCTTGTTCAGATTGAAAAAGAAAGTGTAGAAGTCAGAAAAATGATGATATCAAGCTAAACTCTTCTTCCTGAGCTCTGATACCACTTGTTGGATCGTTGTTTGACCCGATTGAGTCGATCAGAAGAGTTTTACATCCAGTTTAAAGGCGGAATCAGTAAACCGGACACGAAAACAACTTGTTAATCTAATATCTGTCTCTTATATTTCATTTAACAACTATTACAACCTTGACAGAAATCCGGCAGCACTTCGTTACAGTTCTGAAGTCGTGTACCAAATGAACTAACAAGTGCCCTATTTATACTAGTGTTGATTCCACTCCAAATGACATGGTGAATTTAGGAGCGGAATCAGATTCCACTCGAAATGACATGGTGCATTTAGGAGCGGAATCAGAACTTTCTGATTTCCCACGAAATGGCACCTTGCACTTAAGAGCGGAATCAGCACTTAAGATCTGAAAAACTGTTTCTCGAACCTCGGGCACTGATAAACCTATCCTAACCTATTACATGATACAAGACGAAGTCAATAGACGTAATGCACTAACATGAAGCATCACAATATACTTCAAAATCTTCAGTTCCTTCCGGTAAGGCTAAGATTGGAGCATTGGTTAATTTATGTTTCAAAATTCTAAAGGCTTCTTCTTGTTTAGGTCCCCAATCAAACTTAACTGCTTTACAGGTTAACTTAGTTAATGGTACAGCTATTTTGGAAAAATCCTTAATAAACCGTCTATAATACCCAGCTAAACCTATAAAACTTCTAATTTCCATTGCTGTTTGTGGAACCTTCCATTTGGTAATTGCCTCTATCTTAGCAGGATCTACATGAATCCCTTCGTGATTCACCATGTGTCCTAAGAATTGTACTTCCTTTAACCAAAATTCACACTTTGAGAATTTGGCATAAAGCTTTTCTTTTCTTAACAAAGTTAAGAGTACATGCAAGTGCTGACAATGTTCGTCCTGACTTTTTGAATAAATAAGTATATCATCTATAAAGACAATTACAAATTTATCCAAGTAAGGTTTACAGATCCTATTCATCATGTCCATGAATGCAGCAGGTGCATTCGTTAACCCAAAGGGCATGACTGTAAACTCGTAATGACCATACCTAGTTCTGAAAGCAGTTTTAGGCATGTCTTCTTCCTGTACTTTCAATTGATGATATCCGGAGCGTAAATCTATCGTAGAAAAATATCTAGCTCCTTGAAGTTGATCAAACAGATCATCAATCCTAGGTAATGGGTATCGATTCTTAATTGTAACCATATTCAATTCTCTATAATCGATACACATTCTCATTGAACCGTCCTTCTTCTTTACAAACAACACTGGTGCTCCCCACGGGGATGAACTAGGTTGTATGAAACCTTTACTTAGTAATTCATCTAATTGCTTTTTCAGTTCTAACATTTCTGTGGGTGCTAACCGATAAGGTGCCTTAGCTATCGGTGTAATTCCTGGGATTAGATGAATCCTAAATTCTACCTCCCTATCTGGTGGTAATCCTGGTAATTCTTCTGGGAATACATCTGGGTATTCTGAGACTATAGGAATTTCCTTAAGTTCTTTACCCTTAGTGCTAATGATTACTGAAATTATATACACTATTCCTTGCTTTCGTTCATAATTAGCAACTTTCATTACTGATATGAACTTCATGGGCTTTCGTGGTTTATCTCCTGTAATCACGATTACTTTTCCAGTAGGTGCTTGAATTTCTATAGAGTTTTTATCACAAAGAATTCGAGCATGGTTGGCTATTAACCAATCCATTCCTAACACAACATCAAAATCGGCTAAATTCATAGGTAATAGGTTTGCAAAGAATTTATGACTTAAAAGTTTTATTTCTACATTTTGCAAAACCTTATCTATTTTAACTGAATTCCCATCAGCCGTTTCGACTGTAAAAATCTGCCTAATGTTGGTTAAAGGTAAGTTAAGAGCTTGGCAGAATGAAGTATTGATAAAACTTTGGTTCGCACCAGAGTCAAATAATACTTTTGCGTATACGTTGTGAACTAGGAACGTACCAGCTATCACATCTGGAATCATCTCGGCTTCCTGAGTAGTTAACTGAAAGGCTCGGACATTCTTCTTAGTAGCTCCGTCGGCTGTCTTGGCTTTGTTGTCTGCTGGTTTGATTAACTTAGGACATTCTGGCTTAAAATGTCCTGTTTCTCCGCAATTATAGTAGACTCTTGTTTTCTTTCTGCATTCCTCTTCACGATGTCCTACCATTTTACAAAAATTGCAGGTTACATTACATCTTCCAAAATGTTTCTTTCCGCAATTCCTGCAAAACGGCGGATTTGAAGATTGCCCTGTTCCTTTTCTCTTGAAGCTGTTATTATTACCCATACGAAATCCTTGGGTAATTTTCTGAGCCAGTTCCTTCTTCCTGTTTTCATCTTGCGTGCGTACTAGTTCGTCGGTTAAGGTATTAGCTAATTCCACCGCATCGTCAATCGTACGAGGTCTCGCAGCTTTAACGATGTTACGGATTTCATTAATCAGTCCCTAAATATAGCGAGAAATGAGTACCGGTTCTGGCGAAGCCAGCGTTGGTACCACTCTAGCATATTCAAAGAATGTCGAAGTATAACCGCGACAATCTACACCCATCATTCTATGGTTTAAAAACTTATTTGCCATTTGATCTTTTTTATATTCGGGACAAAATTTTCTTTCTACAAGACTCTTAAATCCTTCCCATTTCATGGCATAAGCCCTATTTCTTCCTTTAGCCTGTAGCACCGTGTTCCACCATTCTAGCGCCCCTTCTTTGAAAAGATTTGACGCGTACATGACCTGATCATCTTGAACACATTTACTTATGGCAATTACTGCCTCGGTTTTCTCTAACCAACGCAGTGATGCCGTTGCTCCTTCATTGCCTGCAAATTCAGTGGGTTTACAAGCAAGAAATTCCTTATAAGTGCAACCAGGTGTTGCAGCTTTCATTTTCTTAGGTAGCGGAGCTTGCCGTGGTTCATTATCATGATTAACATGATCATTGCCTCTGTTTACACTATTACTAAAGTTATCTTCAGAAATACGTTTGCTAGGAACGATTTGTTGCGGTTCTATTGGATTTTTAACAGCAACAAATGCTGGAATAGCATTAGCTATCCCTTGAGCAACAATATTTTCTATATCCTGCTTAGTCATATATTGATCCCCCGGTTGTTGCTCAGATTGATTAATCTCATTAACTGGTTCATTATTAGCGTTTTCCATCTGACAAATAATTTATTAGTACTAAATAAATAATAATTACACAAAACAAATATACAAAATTCATAACACTAATATAGCCAAAACTATTGATTTTTCGATTTCCATTTATATCTAATAGTATGCATCAATCCACATTACTATCTTACAAGGTTTTATTTATAGTTATTTTACAAACTGGTTTTACTTATTACTATTACACAATCACAGTTCCATAACTCTCCTATCCTTTATCAGTTGATTTTCTAGTAACGGTGTTCCTTCTCATCGTATTTCCAGGAGATCTGTCCCAAAATCTCTTGGATCCTATTCCCAGCATCCATTAGTTCTTTGTCAAAATGACGGAGTTCAGCCATATTCTCGTTACTCATTGGTGGATTTGATAAAGGTTCTGGATTTAACTTAGGAAAAAGCTTATAGGGATGGTTTTGTAACAGTATTTCATTATTCAACCATTCGTCTATTTGCGAGTGAATTGAAAGGTTTGGAATAGCTGGTTCTAAGTTCATTGGTAGTTGTGTTTCAAGAGAATGAATAAAATAATTTTTATTAACAGGCTCAATAGTATCATCGTTTGCCATTATAAAATCCAACTCTTCCTGAGATGGTAACCCCTCAATTTGCCTAGAGCTTTCCCCAATTTCCATTTTCTTAGGCTTGGGTTTCTCTAGAGGTAAAGCGTTGAATTCTATAGGTTCTTCTATGTCTGGTATATACCTATTGAAATCTCTGGAAACCTCTATTCTTACCGGATAAAGATTTAAATTCTGAAGGGCGTCAGACAAGTCACTCATTCTGTTTTAAAAGACACAAATACTAAATTATAACAAAATTTTATAGAAACTTTTAAATATTATTTTATACTGGGTAATTATTAAAGTAACTGAAAATTAAACCACACTAAGGTTTGCTTATTTATTTACTAGGTAAGGTTTCTAGACTGTAGGTAATCCAGGTGCTAAAATTTTTTGTCAAATTATTTTAAAGATTTGTATCTATTGCTACGTGGCTAGCATATAAAAATCTGCCCATACGGTACACAATTTGTCAGATAATAAACATCTGATCACAAAATAGCAATTAATAAAAATTAAGTATTTTCTAAATACTTAATTGGCTTAAATCAGTGGCTCTGATACCACCTTTTTCTGTCACGGCCCCCAACCCGGTTTGACCCGTTTCAGGAGCCGCGGAACAGAAATCCCGTGGTATTTAATTAACAGCGGAAGTTTCTTCAGGATCTTTTTAAAACTGAAATATTTCCCAATTATTTTATTTCACAATTCGGGATAAAACCCGGTAATTTACAATCTTTAGATTTCACGAAGAAATCTTTTATTTTACAAAACATGTTTCTTTATTTTATACTGAGCCACTTCTTTAAGCTTGTAGTGCTTCTCGGCACTTTTCCTGGATCACAACAGATCACCTGAAACATGTTTGAAAAAGGTTTTGTCAGCGGGAAATACTGAGTGAATCATTCTATTTATGAAAATGACTCGGTTCTTATAATTTACAGTATTAAGAGAGATTACAATGTTTCCAGATATCAAACCAACTACCCACAGTACTTGTCACTCGAACATCCATCGGTAGCCTCTTTGCCCGATGGAGTCTGTGACTATGGTCATATCACTCATTGGCTAACTCGTTGTCCAATAGTGACGGTTATCAAGTAATGTATACAAAACCCCACATACCGGCTGTAACTTGGTGATTACATAAACTTAATCACTGTAATTATAATCTTTGACAATAAACATGATTTCAAAAGTAATTTGATAAAAAGAGAATGACTCACATTGCAGATTTAATTTGAGCAGAGCCTATCCTACTGATTAGCCTTTTAACCTAATTTAGTAACAGGCACACAATTCTGGGTTAGTAATCAATACAACATTTACGATAACTCACGAGATCAAACCCTCACAACGAATGACAAAGTGCGATACTTAAACATTCATCGAATTAACGACGAATGACAAAGCATAACCCTAAGGTGGGCAGCACTTAAACATCCATTGGATATATTGATCGATCGGACAATGAATCGTAATAGCGATCGAGTTAATACCCTGATTGCGGCGTCGATTAGTGATCCGTGTGTGTTAATTGTGGTAAACAGTGTCTAACTTTGTGTACGTAAGGAATTTTAACGTCGAACTGAAGCCAGAATTCAAGTCCCAAGCCCTGTATTTATACGTGAAATTGACATCTCCCGCGTGTCGCGGAAGATGTCTATGTTTCTGTCGCGACACGCCTAGGGTAACAACCTATCCTAGGGTAGCCTTGTCACTAGTATAGGCCTGCTGAGTCGATTTCGTGTTATTTCGAATTTTTGACAGCGTTTTATGTAGATAATTCTAACTAGGGTTTACCCCCCCTAGTTTTAGGGGCCCTAATCCTGATTCCAAATGTTCTGAAAATTTTAGGGATTATTCAGAATCACTTGGGTTTCTCAATTAGGGTTTCCTATTGGACAATTTACTTAAATAAATATAACTTTTGATGAGAGTTGTTACAGCTACCCCTTATGTTAAGGTATGTCCGCCCCTATTGGATATGGAATCGGTTTTGAGTATGATTGGGTATTGAAACCGGGTGTTAATAATACCCGGTAATTCCGGTAATACCCAGTTAAAAAAATAAGATTTTTGTTTTTACTATTTTACACAAAAATAAATTCGTTTAAAATTAAATTTCCTTTGTAATTTGTAAAAAAATATCACATTAACATAAATTCACTCAAATACAAATTGTTTACTTTATAATATGTATTTTTAAAAATACTTAAATACAAAAGTTGTAAAATAAACATAAAAATATACTTCAGAAATTCGTGTATTCTATCGGGTATTAAAATAATCGGTATCGGGTATAAGGTATAACCGGGAGCGGGTATAAACCGGGTACGGGTATTGAGCTCAAAATGTATACCCACGGGTAGGTTCGGGTTCGGTTACAGGTATAAAATACCCGGGTACAAAACTAACCGTTTCCGGGTTTTTTTCTCGGGTCCAGTTCCGGGTACGGGTTTTTTGTGCACCTCTAGGTATATGGTGGATTTCAGACGGTATTGGTTCAATTCGTTACAGTTCGGTATGATATAGGCACTCGGCATAACAATAAACATGTGTTTTACATTGTTTGATAACCATAAAAAAACAAACACAACTTATTTGTAAAAAAAAAATTAAATGATATATAAAATACTAGGTTAGAACCCCGTGTATTACACGGGTTGAATAAATGTAATTTTATATACTAAATTAAAACAATTATTCTTTAAAAATCTCGTTTATTACACGGGTTGAACAAATGTAATTTTATATATTATATAACAAAAAAATTATATCTCTAAGAACCTCATATATTGTACTGAATGTAATTTTATATACCAAATAATAAAAACTTGTGTATTGTACGGGTTGAATAAATCTAATTATATATACTAAATAATAAAAAAGTTATATTTTTAAAAACACTGTGTATTACATGGGTTAAATAAATGTAATTTTGTAACCTTGTATATTACACGGGTTGGATAAATGTAATTTTATAAACTAAATAATAATAAAAAAATATATCTTTATAAACCCCGTGTATTATATGGGTTGAATAAATCTAATTATATAAACTAAATCATCATCATCATCATCATACTCAGTAAATCCCACAAATAGCAAAGCTAAGGTAGGGTCTGAGGAGAGTAAGATGTAGAGGCTCCTTTCAGTAAGACCCCCGACTCGATAGTAGTTTTGCATCAAGCTTTGGACATAAGGCACATAACACTCAGCAATCGGGACAAAGACCGATTAGTGCATGTTCCCTTTTGTCTTTCTGCTATCAACGCCACCACATGATGATGATGCATGATTAACCGTCCGCCGTTTTTAACGTTATTTTCACAAATTTAGTGAAATAACTTTAAAATTAGTGCAATTTCACTTTAAAAGTTAGATTAGATTATATATGAAATTAAGTGTATAACAAAAAGTCTTTATGAATTTCACGTAGAATTAATTGGAATCCTTTATTAAAAGTAGGTTAGATTATATATGGGCTTATACGTGTGAGTAATTGTGATTATTGAATGGTTGAATTTTGAGGGGTTTGAAATGTGAATTTGATTATAATAGATTATATTTTAGTTTTAAAACTTCTGGAATGATTGAATCAAATAAAAGGATTATGATTTCCTAGAAACAAAAATAACTGAGTTTTTTTTTTCTGATCATTTTGAACATGAGCAAATAGAACGATAGCATCTTAATAAAAAAATAACTAATTACAAATGTGAAACCCAATAATTTTACTTCTGTGATTCTGTCCCATTTGAAAGGAAAAGATAAGGACAAACTAAATTTTTTAAAAAAATGCAATATGAAATTAAGAGATAGAATAATCGATATTTTTTTCTTCATAAAATAAGAGATAAGGGTAAACTAAATAAAAAAGTGTCAATTTGGTAAATAATAATATTAAGTATGAAAAGGTAGGAAATTACAAATGTAGACATCTTCAATGAATGATACGTGTCCAAAATCAGGTTTCTTTTATTATATAATATAGATTCGTATACCAATCAACATCTAAAAAACAATTTAATAACATCTAATTCGTTTACATGAATTTTAGATGATCAACTTCATAAATTATAACTCCATATATATCCATTTATACACAGTATATTGTATTGAACATGAACCTTACTTATGAAAAAAAATTTATATAAATATCCAAAAGAATTGGTTTTCAATGAAATAGCCAATTACATGGTGGCCTAAAGTCAAACGTTGAACATAAGCAAAACGAATTCAAAACAACCAAATCTAAGATATTCTTTGTTTTATTTTTGTAGAATAATATATATTATTTTGTTTTATCTAGGAAATTACCATGTTTATAATCGATATTTTTTTTCATAAAATAAGAGATAAGGGTAAACTAAATAAAAAAGTGTCAATTTGGTAGATAATAATATTAAGTATGAAAAGGTAGGAAATTACAAATGTAGACATCTTCAATGAATGACACGTGTCTAAAATCAGGTTTCTTTTATTATATAGTATAGATTAGTAGTTAAATAAAAAAACACTTAAAAAAACAATTACTATCTATCATAGTTCTGTTTTAATTTATGTTAAATTGAATTAAGTGGTGTTTTGGTACATGATGAATCGTTTGTTTGTTTAAATGAATATCAACCAACAGTTTGTTTAATTAAATTAGTTACAGAAATATTGGATTTTGATAATCTTAACTATTTGTCGGTAACCGCCAACAGTCTTAACTTCAAAAATAATTACTGGTAGTCTCAACTATTAACATATTGGCCTCCAATGGTCTTAACTTCAGCCCCTTAAGCCACATTTTATAAGTTGTGGCCATAAAACCATTTACACTTTTAACCTAACACCAGAAATTGTATGACATTTGGGTCAAAAAAAACTTGACATGTTGTGGACTTATGACACAAACGAGAGTCTATTGTTTTAATATGGATTCATATACACGACAACTGAACCCAATAAATCCCACTCATAGCAAGGCTATTTGTAGGAATCAAAATATATTTCACGAACTTTGGCCCTTTGCAATATTTTATTACAGTTTGCCCCAATTTAGATGATAATATTTATGAAGATCATTCCAATAGATAAAGCTGAATAACTATCATTAATGGCACAAGACTTGGTTAACATTTATATATATACTATACTCCAAATTTAGAATGTTACGAATAAAGGTCAAGCAACTGGGACAAGTAAGTGCAAATAAGAGAAGGTCGTACAGTGCAAATTATTTATTACATACGAAAGGAAGCGGCATAAACATGCTGATCATGCCAAATTAGTTTATATGAAGTGAACTTTTAGCCAAATACATCTGGACTCAATTGGATTCAAAACCAAGATGATTTACTTTAAATGAAAGCTTCAAACTTGTCACAAAGTTGAAACTCGCATTTCATAATCAACACAAAACGAAATCAGCAAAATCCACACACATAATAGTCTATTAAAGCATCACACAACGGCAATCCTTAATCCCAAGTTCTTAAGGAAATTAACCAGCGTCATCAAAATACCAACCTTCATCAAGAAGTTTTTGGGCGTACAATGGCTAACTTTGCAGAAGGTGACGCCCGTGGAATCAGGTGTAAAACCAAATCTCTAAGCATCTCCAGTTCTTCATCAACAGAAACATTGCCATTAAGCACAATTCGCACTTTCTTTAGCACAGGTGACTTGGCCATGATGAGTTTCACAAATTCCATCTCAAGACGTAAGTTACTAAACATTTTCATCTCCAATGTCTCAAGATGTTCCAACTTCATATCTGGGTAGTCTTGTGGATGCAAGTTCATCTCCAATGTCTCAAGATGATCCAACTTCTCATTATCACACATCTTATTAGAAGATAAGTTAAAAATGTCAATAAAAGTATAAAAGCAACAACCATTGATAAATTAATAAAACTATTTACCAGAAAATCAATTTTCTCCAACAACGGGGAGCTCATTATCATACAAAGCACCGCAGAAATCTCATTTTTTTCGGCCATGCACACATCCAAAAACAAATATTTGAGATGGACTAGTGAATCTGGAAGCTTATGTGGCATGCCACCTTCACACAAGTACTTTAACCGAATACCAAAGTCAAAATTAGCAAACACCATATTCTCACATCAGATGTAATCTTTAACCTGAATACTACCTTCATATAATACTTTGAGATATCCAAAGTCTGAATCAAAGGCACACACCGAAAAAGATCAACAAATGTAAACTTGGTTTCTCCTGCTACAAAGTCAAGGCCTTTGAGATCCAATCTGCATAAAAGACCTTTATAATAACATCGTTTATTGAAGGAACTTCATAAAGTGTTGGTTATATGGATCTAACCAAACAGAGATACTCAAGCAGCGGACACTTGGAGAGGAACTGTTGAAGCATTTGAGGAGGAACCTTAACATAAACGAAGCTAAGCTCTTTCACTTTACTTCCCCTTTCAAGATAAACATGATTTTGAAAGTAATTTGATAAAAAGAGAATGACTCACATTATAAGCATGCAGATTCATACGGCCAAAGTTTAGTCTACAGATAAGCCTTGATATATTGCAGATTTATACAGGCAGAGCTTAGCCTATTGATTTAGCCTTGTAACCTAGTGCACACGAACTAGGTAGGTAACTTAATACAGCAATTACGATAACTCACGAGATTAAAACTCTCACAACGAATGACAAAGTGTAATTACTTAAACATCCATCGGATTCACAACGAATGACAGAGTATTCCCCGAGTTCGGGTGGTACTCAAACATCCTGTCGGAATCACGACTAATGACAAAGGATAGTACTTAAACATCCGGTCGGATAGTTTAAATCGATCGGACATTGAATCGTAGCAGTGATTGAGTTAATACCCTGTTATCGCGGCAGAATTCGAGCTAGTGTGTGTTTTGTAGTAATCAGATCATAACTCAGTATGTATAACTAATTTTCTCGTCATTCAAATGCCAGAATTCAAGTCCCAATGCCTGCTATTTATACATGAAAATTGACCCCCTCGCGTGACGCGAGGGGTCACCCTGGGGCGTCGCGTGGCGCGAGGGGCACCTTATCTCATATGGTTGCCACATGTGTTTGGAGTTCAGCTGAGTCGACGGAAATGATAAATTCGAATTTCACAGCAAATTATTAGGATAATCGTCAATAGGGAAATACCCCCCCCCCCCTGAGTTTTAGGGGCCCTGATCCTGATTCTGATTGTTCTGAAAATTTTAAGGTTTGTGCAGGATTACTTAAGTGTCTCAATTAGGGTTTCTTTTTAGACAAAACTAGAAATGTAACCCGCCGCGATGCGGCGGGGGCTAGACATTGTCCTAGGCGACGTGGCTTCTTGAACTACGGCTTCCAGTTGCGGTTGTTTCCTAATAGGCAACTGTTCAAAAGGTGTTTCCCCTTCCTATCAATCTTGACATCCCTTCTTTGAACTACGACTTCTATACATGCCATCATTGATGGCTTTTACCTGCCATCATCGATCAATTTATTTGAAAAAACAATAACGAATGAATACAAACAGATACACATTTAATGTTGATCGAAATCATAAACAGTGTGCCTACACAGTTACTTATTGATGGAAATCTTTTAAAGTCGTAGAGGATTCACGCCGCTAGCACCGTTGAGTCGTTAGCATCGTTGAGCCGGTCGTCCTCGTCCTGGTCCTGCGGCTTTTCTAGTTGCCCAAACTGAAAATCAAACCTGGTTATAACAAATTAGTAAAAGCTACACATTTTCTCTCACAATTTTCATACACTTGCAACTAAAACTGCGAGGACCCTTCACCATATTAGAACTGTGTAAATGTTTTTACTCTTAAATATGAAAGGATGGAATGTCCACTATACCAGAAAAAAAAAAGTCATGGTACAAAACACCAGATGAGTCTAATATTTTTACATAACAACCATAAATCCAGAATAACGTAGCGTGTAAAGCAACACCAAAATAAGTTACCATAACTAATCAAAATTCGCAACACATTAAATAGAACACATAATTACCAGGAAGATAGACAGAAAGACAAACATCAACAGGCTCTCACTAACGTATGCTATCTCCTGCCCATGTTCCTAAAATCCAAAGGATTACAAATATAATCATCAAAAACTTTATTCCCTACAACACTAAGACATTTGGCCCCAATTCGGCCTTGAGCATGTGAGCCGTAAGACCCAATAACTTGCCATCAACCCCTTACACTCATAACTCTTAACACACATAGCTGGCGTAATCACAAGTTTTAACCTTAAATTATGTGTACAGTAAGCAGAATGAACATGGTATCCTAAAGAATTAGTCTTGGATGATGAAAAAGAACTCCTCATGTTGCCAGTCCACGAATGTACCGAACAAAACATACCAAAACTAAAGTTAAGATAAAAGAACATCCTTCTTGTACAAGAGATTTTAACACATTAACAATTAGCAAAATATTATATAATTTAGCTAAACCAATATATCACCAGTGGGCGTGTCTCATTTATGTGATTTATGTGAGTGATTGATGTTATGAACAATAACACTCTTATTCCCCATCTTCACACTGAATTCATATATGCATCATATCGTTCTATGCTTTGTCTGTAATATAAACCATAATTTGTTAAACAATGAAAAAAAACTCAATTTAAAGCCTAGATTATTTTAAAAAACGGGTCAACGAATAGTCTTACCGCAAAGAGCCTAAGAATGTAGGCACCCGCCATTGCCCCCATGCACATCACTGCACCAAGCCTAAATTAAACGAAATAAGATTAATACAATTTCATTAATTTTAAGATAATTAAAGGAGTGAAATGCCATTTTTGTCCCTGAGGTTTGGCCAATCCTGTGACTTTCGTCCAAAGGTTTGTATTTCCGCATCTAGGTCCAAAAGGTTTGAAATCTTTGCTAATTTCATCTGGCTTGTTAACTCTATCCATTTTTCTCCGTTAAGCCAATGGTATTTCCGTCTTTTTTACTAACTTAAAGGGCAATTTGGGCTTTTTTACTTTATGTAAATAGACCGAATACCCCTGAAAAAGACAGAATTGCCCTTTGGATCGAGATGCGGAAATACAAACCTTAGGACAAAGTCGCAAAACTGGCCAAATCATGGACGAAAATGGCATTTTACTCTAAATTAAAAAAACATTAATACCAAGATCAACTGTAAACGTCTTACCTAAAATAGTTAAGGACCTCGAGAATCTGATCACAAAGATCCTCCACAGACAGAACCGGATCATCGGGACATTTGGCTGCTGCTCCTAACTGCAACGACTCTTGTATAAATCCCAGAAGAGAATTTTTATGTTAATAATATAATTTTTAAAATTTTAATTTTAATTTGTCAAACACTCAAAACATGCGATTATCTGATTATTAATTTTACAGGGGCACATAAAAGTTAATATCCTCCACAATAAACATGATCTCTCAAACATTCAAAACATATGAATATCAGAACTTGATTATTGAATATTATGTGGTCATAATTAAACCGTAAATACAAAATAGCACGTTCACAGACCTCGTGTCCAGGTGGACTGATGTGATAAGTGCAGAAATTATGAAGGAGCAATGAAGCTGCTTCGGGACAGAAGAATAGTCCTTGAAAACACAGCATATCTGTTCACAAAATTAAACGTTTATTAGACCCGAAAACCATAGAATAACATGAAGGGAATGAAAAAGTTTGAGTTGCATTTAGGGCCAATGATACTTCAATTGAAGATTTGATTCTTGAGCGACTTTGGCAACGGCGAAATGAGTCATGAACTGTTAATTCCGGCTCGTGTTTCAAAACCCCCCAAATTGGACAACCAGATTGTAGACGTCCTGAACGCCTTGACGATCTGGTTTCAAAACCCCCAAACTGGAACCCTAACCGCCATCGCTGTCAATTTGGTTGTCTGAGTCGTCGCCATCATCACCTTCATCGGATTGGGGTGATCGGCTCTCTCTCATGTCGTTCTCTCTCCGTCTCTCTAAATGTGTGTTTATGAGTTTAGGGTAAAATGAGTAAAAAGGAGGAAGTGATAGAAAAACCAGAGAACTAACGTGGCAAACAATGTATCCTTATAAAGAAACATCAATTATGCATAGGGTACAACCTCTAATGCAACAAAATGGTGCAAATTAGAGTATTATATAATATAAATAATAATAATAATAATAATAAAAATATAATAGTTTTGGTGAGAGTTGTTATGGTTTGGGACAAAAGGGAATAAAATGGTGAGAAAAGAGAATGGACCCACTTTGTAACTTTAGGGTTCAACTAGAAAATATTAAGTATAACTTCTGAGCTATTTAAAAATATATAATGCACTCGTGTTAAGTATAGTACCCCTAATTCAACCTTGTCCCTATGTCACGAGACAGAACCCCAACGAACTTAGTCAGGCAGAGCCTTGACATATGTTATGGGGCTCAGATCAATCGGACCGGGTAGCGGTGATCGGGAGTTAAAACACTTAAAACGAGGCATAGCTTTATTATTATTATTTTGATGGGGTGAAAATAAAAATTTTATGAGTATAGATTTTGAGAGATGGCGACAGAAAAGGCACTGAGTAAAGTGAGATTGTAATTTCTATTCCCATTTATAGGAGTTTTAAGTTGGTTGGATGTCTATGAAAAATAGACACGTATTCGAGAAAAGGAACACGTCTACAACACATGTACTTTCTTTTCTTTAAATAACTAGGGGTATTTCTTGTCGCGCGTTGCGCGACATTACAATTTGGATTCAATTAGGTACGGTTATAAGCATTCTTCATATTAACAACCGTTTGTCGTTAATCTATCATGCTGCTGTTTATAGATGCACCGAACAAATTTTGAGACATTTAGGCGTACAACTTCCTGTCATTTGCGCTCCTGCACCTACATATATTTATTTTTTAGTGTCGACCCTTGTTTGGTCATTACTTTCAGAATAATAACGCCAACTATATATGTTAATTATCAAGTATACACCTTCAAAAACGTTATTTTTATTAAATCATAAATTGGAAAACAAACTATTTGATCAGTAACGTCATCTTTTTTTCTGAACAAAGTGAAGCAACTTAAAAGGAAAACATCAAGAAACTTATTCTTTTAAAAATAGGCAAAGAAGCAGTATTTAAATTGAAGAAAAGATAGATTAGACGTTATGAAATTAGAACGAAAGTGTCAACAATTACTTGATAAAATATAAACATAACAAATCAGCAATACCACTAACATAACATAAACCTTTAGGTTTACTAAATTTGATTGTCTAATGGATCAAAAAATTCAATTAATAAAGAAAAGATATAGAAGTCACCTGATCCCTTATGGCTTCTAACGTAGCATGCTTCAATGTAACTGTTCCAAAATGAATCCAACTTGCATTATTGTTCATAAAAAATAAAAAAGGGCAAAAAAGTGTTTGTACTCCAACCCAACCCAAATGGCCCGCTAAACCCACACTAAAATAGGAATTATGTAATTCTTTATCTTTATAATTAATCTTCCAAACACTTAACCTAAAAAGACATAAAAAATCATAATCATAATCAACCGTCTGCTCCAAATAGTTTAATTGCCCCTAAAGGTTTTATATCTAGTTGCAGAGAGGTGTGAACACCCAAATGGGTCAATGTCTTTTTCTTGGGTTTGGAAACATCATTTGGGCAACCGGAAAGAGCAGTTTGAGTTATCTGCCCTTATCAACAGTTTAAGTAATGTCCATTTTTCTAACATGGACAAATGGACCTAGGTAGGAGATGTTTCTGGTCCATTTTTAGTTGTTTCAGTCAAAAAGGATAATCTATCCACTTTTAACCATTCAAGCAGATAGATTATCAAAACCAAAAGTACCCATTTAGGTCGAAATCCAATCAACAAACCCTATATTAGGCAAGATGAAATCATCAGCACGAATGAACATACCGGTTTATCTGCAGCCCTTATCCACCAGCTTGAGCCACTGCTTGCTGGAAAGTGGACACCTGCGGCGGCCACATCTACCTCCCTCGCCCTTGCTGACTTCATCACCGTCGCCGCCTTGATTAGCCACCTTGTTGTCACATATCGCTGTCGTTTAACCGAAAAGGATAGTCGGCCATCATCAACCATTTGTCGCATGCATCTCCATGTCTCTATGGTTGGTTTATAAAGATATCAAATTCTTAAAGCATAACAATAACAAATATGTAATCAGTGCTACCCTCATGTACTTTTGATTAAATAATATTTGAATTAAAATAAAGAAGCATTTATTTTTTTTTACCCGGATTGAATTCTATGTGCTTGCAGATAGCCAAATCAGTTCTGAAATCAACCGTTGCAGAGCCAAAGTCTGAAACCTGCAGTAGATTCGTCATCAAACTCAGCGGGTCAAGTGTGGCATAGTGAAATATTAAAATTAACCCAAGTCACTATATAACTACCGTAATTCCAATTAGTAATATTCTATACAAAGGAAGAAACAACATGATGAATATGGATAAAATCATAAATAACAAAATGTTAATATATAAAACAAAAAAAAGAATCAAGATTTTACCAAAGTGGCCGATGGAGCTATCAAACCTAAAATCTAAAGAAACAGAGATGCCAATAAATCCCCATCTATTCCAACAACCCAACAAAATTTTGATCACTTCACATACATGATATTGATCTTGTTTTTGTCCTCTTTTGAGTTCATAACATGCATATTCACTTTCAATCAGGAAGCTACAACTAATTTAACATATTAACCGAATTGGCTCAGATTTGGCAATCGGACCGTCGTGGCGGCAAAAACGTTGCAAGTGGAGAATATCACACTTACTGTCCTTAATTATGCCACGCCAAGCAATGGCTTCTACCATAGTCATCACAGCCGTCATGAGTTTGGAACAATATTTTGCCTTAAACTTCAGTGAGCAAAACGAAATCACCAACACCAATCGACTCAGATCTAAAAAGATCACCATGGTCGTTGAAAAGAGGAAAATAGGTTAGAAGCACACTTCCTCATAGTCGTTAAGAATAGCCAGCTCAGTGGCGCCATGGTTGCAACCGGAATTGCCATACCAAGTAGCAACACACCATCATCGCTGGGTAGGCGACAGGCCCAAAACTCGCTAGAAAAGTATATTTAGGCAATCAACTGAATGAAACAAATATATTGGAACAGGAAGCGGTGGAGTTTTAGTGATGTAGCATCACCGTCCAAATTAGCCACCACCTAAATCAGTGAATACCAACATTCCACGCACAAATATATTGTTCAACCCAGTCGACGTCGCCTAAAACACTCGCTAAAACACCAAGGGTTTAATGGGGGTTAATAACCCCCAAAAACAGATATGATACTTTTTTTAAAAGAGAGGGATTTTTTATAGACCAAATACACTTTAGTCAACCACACTTCTTGCTGATTAGAGACTAACTTGGAGGCGAAGACGACGAAAGATGAATCAATGGCACGTATAACACCAACTCAACTAACCACGGCCTGACCCATTTCACGTTTTGTAGCAAATCGGGTTCATCCCACGCTACCTGTAACCAGAAATCATATCAAACTCGTACATTTAAAAACCAACTAACAAACATTCATACATAATCAATAATATCTCACTTATAAATACATATTCAATAATATCCCACTCATAAAGCGTACTGTATAAAGAGTATACCTCAAGAAGCCTCCAAGGCGAATTCGGCCAACGGAACTGACCTTTGACATCATCCAAAGAAATCGTGCACATGAACCAGCTAATTTGAGACGAAACCTTCGTCTCTGTCTCTGAAGCCATCTTGAGCCTCATTTTTGGAGACGACTGAATCCGCATTGCTGCCTTTACAGTCGACGCTTTCACATAGAACACAAACGTGCTTACGCGAGGGGGTACACCACCTCAAATGACCGGCTAGTAGACGTGAGGTTCGCAGCATTAACCACCAACTCCACACTCACCTTCACAATATTCCCAAACCCACCAACTGCAACAGTTACAGAATGGAAATAACCAGACCAAAAAAAAAAAACAACTGACTATCTTAAAAAAATGAGTATTTATACATATAAATTATAATCACCATTATTTTAATGTTAATCTTCCGATACGTACCAGTTATATTGATAATAACTTTTTATCAATATTGACTTTTATCGCTTTCGTAAAAAAATGTTATTATAACCTTACAAGTATTTCTTGTAGTTTAACTAACTAATACATAAAACAACTAAAGTTAACTAACCCCTCTCTTTCAAAAAAACTAACTGGTTGGAGGCAGAAAAGAATCAAATACAAATCTAACACCTTAAAAACTATTTGATTCAATTAAATGCAAAATTGTACATATTCCAAATACGAACTCGTTCATGTAATCATATTCAATTTCAATGTACAAAAAGCATTTGCACATACCATAACACGATTGAATCAATTGCACAGTGGATCGCAACAGTAAACCCTAAACGACTGAATAAACAAATGAAGCGGCGTGATCATACCTGGAAGAGATTGGACATCGCCAGAGCAGCAGCGACATACCCGAAGGAGAGAGCAGCGTCCATGGCGAAGAAAATCAAAACAAAAGAAATTATCAAAAATCCAACTTCGTCCACAAAATCCCCAAGTTGAAGTTCACAAAACATCAAAGATCAAACATTTATGATAAACATACCTGCTTATAAAACCTCTACACGTTACCACTGATCGACTGTAAAACCCAGAAACTCAGAAACACTAAGTGGAAAAAATAGAAAAGTACCTTTTATAACGTTGATATAAAGGATAGTTGTCAGATCGCTCAGATTAGCCTCTTCGCGCACCTTATCTATCAAATCAAATTTCAATCAAATTAAGGGCATGTTTGGGTAAGCTTTTAGAAACAACTTATTGACTTATTGGCTTCTTGGAAAAGTCAGGATTTTGTGACTTATTGACTTATTGGCTTTTTCCCCTCACATACACCCTCTTTGCCAAACATCATTTTAGAGCTTATGACTTTTCAAAAAGCCAATAAGTTGTTTCAAAAAGCTTACCCAAACATGCCCTAAAACAGCAAAGGTGTGTAATAAAATCATAAAAAAATGTCCGATTGATTTGAGATTTTGGGACAACAGGAGGAGCAACTATGATTGTGAATTTAGGTAAGAGAGATTCAATTTATTTATGTGGTAAAAGAATGAAGATACCGGATTTTTAGCACCGTCGTCAAAAGCCTAGCACTAAAAACCAAAACCACCACAGAATCAGAGCAGCACCATCGTCCTTTGCATTGTTCGCCGGAGCAGAACGGTCGGACGACCTTCACCATCTCCATCGCCCCTCTCTTTCTCTATCTAACCAACTGAACGAAAACAAAACTATTGCCGCCACTGACCACTGAGAACACCCTATTGCCGTCGCTAAGGCGCTAACATCGGCGTGAGAAACAACTCCATCGTCACCATCGGCCGTTTGCAACAAAACAGAAACCCTAGATCATCGTCATCGTCAGTGTTGTGATGTTCTCTGGGAAATTAAACCAGAGACTTTTAACCAAAATGGGAAATGAATGAGGTAGACACGTAATTAAACAGGTGGCATAAAAAGAAAACATTTAACTGACACTTGTCAGGCAAAAAAATGGGGAGAAAAAAAACCTTCCCATGGATCGAACCTGCATCGATGAAGAATTAAAATAGACACATAACCACATTAACCAAATACACAAATATGAAAAGTTCTAAACAACAATCATATATATACACTAACAAAAAATGGTTCTAAAGAAAAAAGTAAGCAAATGAGGATTTGCCACGTGACACAAGTCACTGTTCCTAAGCTTTTAGAATTAATAGATTTATTATTATTATAATATAATTATAATATAATATAATTATAATTTATAATTATAATATAATTATAATTACACGTCTAAGAAATGTAAATAATTAAATTTTCTTTTGAAATCATATTATGCATGCAATTGAAATTCAAATGAAAGGTTAGATTGTTATTAATATTTTATTATTTATATAATTAATTTAACTGCTTCAGTTATTTGGCGCGTATAACTTCTAAAATATAACGTTGTAGAAAATAATAAATATGTCATTAGAACAAGTATATTTTTGTCTACATTTGGGTCCTAGTTTCATGAAAAATAGAGTAGGTTCAAAATACAATTTATTTTATAATTTAATTTATTATACGGTTCCTAGGCCCATCTAGGAACTTCATATTTCTTACGGTCAACCTACCCGTAAGTTACCTGTCTAATAATATAAGTTTTTATAGACTTTTATTTTATTAGAAAGGGCACTCATATACAAGCCAATTAATTAATTAGTATAATATTTCAACCAACTATAGAAAATAGTGTTTAAAACTATTTGGGTTGAATATTTATATTAAAAATAAACTAGTTACTAGTGGTTAATAAATTTAACCAAACTTATAATTCTTATATAAAAATAGGAATGTTACATTATTCCCACCTTGTTTTAAATCTCGTCCTCCAGATTTGAGTTACGATATTTCTTTTAGACTTATGTCATATTTTAGTTAATAAAAACAAATTTTAAGGTAGATGACACAGAATTTAAAATATCAAATTTTGTGAATACGAGTTGTACAATAAGTAGGATTCAATGGTTCAACTGAATTAGTTCGAGAAATTGATGACAACCGAATAAGATAAAATGATATAATTTCCAAAGTGACTAGGTTCAAGCCAAAAGATATATGATCAATAGATATTTAAAATGAATGTGAAGGACTTTTAGATTTAATAAAATTCTTTGTCACAAGAAAGCTTACTTTGATTGGCAACTGAGGAAGACTTAAAAATTGACGGGTTCCAAATGAAATAAAAGCATAAATATTAAATTATGATATGAGAAAATCAATGTGCTGAGATGAGTGAATTCCAAGGATACACGAAAAGACAATAGAGTTAGTGTATTATTGTCTTAGTATATAATTACATTAGGACTTTTTGCGTCCGTACCTTAAGTGATGATCGTAAGATAATAGATTATGTCTATACGATCGTGAAATCCTATACTATTGTTAGGGGAGGATTTTCTAACAATTAGTGATCCTTATTCGTTATCCTAACTAGTGATCCTTACTTCTGTGACAGGTGGTGATCCTCAGAAGAGCTTCAGGATCAGGATCATGGATCACTTTAAGGATCCTCATACTGACGATTGTTTACTTATGTTTTGTAGCATCTCGCAGGCGTATTGAGCTTGACCAAGTCTAAGCGACATTCCTGGAGAATATTCCTGAACTATTCTGCACGTGCCTGACCGAAAGTAGACGTTATGGAGAACGTGGAAGCTTGGCACGAAAGTCGGATAGTTAGTTTAGGTGGTTTTTTCTATTTTTAAAATGGGGTAACGAGCTATTAGAAGACACTTAGCCATTTTTCAGTTACACACACTCGTACAAACGCTCATACAAGCTCTCATTCAATCACTTAGCAATTTCATACACTTTTTGCACATTTCACCGTAGTGATCCTTGTACCTAGCTCGTTATTATCCGAAGTTGTAAACATTTAACCATTTATTTTAGCTTGGTGATCGGTAGTTTCCATCACCCGGGGTTTTTTGTGCCGGAGATCAACTCTTGATCAAGGGCTTTTTCCCCGTATAAATCCTTGTGTTGTTTGTGCATTTTACATTGAAGTGATCCTCATCGCTGTTACATATTTAAAGCATCATTCCCCTAAACAAAGAGTTTGGTTGCAATATCCTCATCAGATTTTCTGACCAAAACTGTTTGGCGCCCACCGTGGGGCCATTGGTGCTTTGTCCTTAAGAAAATACGCATTTCTGTGCTTAATTCGGTTCACTACAACCAAGCAGATGGCTTCCTCATCGAAGAATGCTTCAAACTTGATGCCCTCATTCACTTCTTCACAAGGCGTTCCTCCTTTGCCTCCACCACCTTCTGGATCCCAGAAGAATACTGAGAATGCTGCGAAGAAACCGACTCCCATTTTCTCAAAACCACCTACTTCCTCTGTTTCAACTAATCCTACTACTAATGATCTCTATGCTTTGATTTTGCAGATGAGGAATCATGCGCAAGAACAGGATAAAACCAACGAAAGGATCCTCCGGGAGATTGACGAAATTAAGAAACAGAAGAAAACGGCAGAGAATCACTCCCCACTGATGCCCAGATCTTTGAATTTTGATACTCTGGTGATTACTTCTCAGCCATCAGTGGTTCCAGACATTCAATATGTGGGAGGACCAAAAGGAGTGCACTACGGAACGACAACCATGACCCAGGCATCAGGTTCACTTTTCCAGCCAGCAGGATCCTATCCTCAGCATATGGGATCCCTCACAAGTTCAGGAGTGCAGCAATTTCAAGGATCCTCCTTCGTTCCAGGATCATCCCAGGTTCAAGGATCCTCCTTCGTTCCAGGATCATCCCAGGTTCAAGGATCCTCCTTCGTTCCAGGATCATCCCAGGTTCAAGGATCCTCCTTCATTCCAGGATCATCCCAGGTTCAAGGATCCTCCTTCATTCCAGGATCATCCCAGGTTCAAGGATCCTTTTTCGTTCCAGGATCGTCCCAGTTTCAGGGATCCTTCCAGATGCCAGGATCCTCGAGGAGTTTGCAAACAGGAAGTTCGGATGTCCATCAGGGAGATTTTATTCCAATGCAGACCAATGCCTCTACTGGTCCCTCGATCATTCCAGAGCCCCAACAATATGGATTAACATCCATTCTCCCTAACTTGAATCCAATGGGAGGTAACACTGTTAACAATTCTTATACTACTAACCAAGGTCTCATGCAGGATCCAGGTATCAATCATGCCATGGCCAGAGAATTGCAAAAGCTAAAGGATATGATATCAAGTGTCCCGGGAGTAGTCAAACCTATCCCAGAGATTGCAGATGGGAGCCATAAGATATCTCGTTTTGCACCACCAATCTGTGATGCTGAGATACCTAAGAGGTTCCACGTGCCTACGATGAAGCTGTATGATGGCTCAACAGATCCTGAAGAACACATAGCACAATACCGGGAGAGGATGGAGATCAATCCAATCCCAGAAAGGTTAAAGGAAGCATGCCTGTGCAAAGGATTCGGATCCACTCTTACTGGATCAGCTCTCAAATGGCTGCTAAGTCTTCCTCCCTATTCTATTACCTCATTTGCTAACCTAGTTAACTTGTTTAATAATCAGTTTTCTTGTAGTAGAAAATTTGAACGATTAACTAGTGATTTATATAGGATAACCCAGGGTCATAATGAATCATTAAGGGATTACATTACCAAATTCAGTAAAGAATCCTTAGACATTCCTAACTTAGATATAGCCACGGCTGTTGAGGCCTTCAAAATGGGATTACTTAGGGATTCGTTATTTTATGATGATCTTGTTATGACACCATGCAGGAACTTAGATGAGGTAAGAACCCGAGCACTTAGGTACATACGGCTAAAGGATGACAAGAGGATCCAGGAGAGGATGACAGGATCCTCAAAGCAGGATAAGCAAGGATCCTCATTCAGGAACAACAAGTTCAGATCCTACAATAGATCTGATAACCAGAACGTGCACTCTATTGATCAAGAAGAGGATGACGAAGATTATCCTCCACTTTCTGAATATTGCTTTAGTGTTGATAACAATGAGTTAATCCTTGCTATGCAGAACCTAGGTGATAAAGCTAGATGGCCGAGAAAGAATGATAGGCCGGCTGCAACTAAGGATAAATCAAAGTGGTGTGCATATCATGAAGATTTTGGGCACCTTACAGAAGAATGCATTGCATTAAGAAAGGAAATTGGATACTTGTTGAGCAAAGGGCATCTGAAAGAGCTGTTAGGAAGAAAAAAGTCAAGGACTCAGGATCCTGAAAGGATCCCTGAGAAGGCTCCAGCTCCTCCAGCAGATGCACAAGTGATAAACTTTATTTCTGGAGGATCCGACATTTGTGGCACATCCTTCTCAGCAGCTAAAAGGCACGCGAAGGAAGCTAAGATGGATAATGGAGAAAGACCAGTCCGAACATCAAGTGTCTCCGAAGGAAAAGTCATAACCTTTGATGAAGAGGATCGTGTTTGTCACACCCCCAAATTCCACCTGCGGAGTACCGTCCGCTTGAGGGCGTGACCGACCAGGATCCAGCCACCAATTATACTGAATATTTGGGTGATAATAAAGATGATCACCAACTTAATAGTTCGTAAGCATCAAAGTTTAAAGTTCGAAAGTTAGGTTCAAATAACAGTTTAAGTAAATAGCGGAAGCATAGGCAAAATAGTTTAAACAAAGTTCATAGTTCAAGTTATTTGGAACCCAACACGCGGGTTTAGACGACCACTACACTTCCCAAGCTGCAAGCTCCTGGGTCACTGGTTACCTGCAAAGCATGCAGTAAGGGGGTCAACAATAATGCTGAGTGAGTTCACTAGTTATCCAGTTTTAATTACCAAAAACTTGTTTCGCCAGTTAATTCATCCGTTTATACATGCCATGGGGAGCTACCCCAAAAGTTAGCGACTAAACTGTTTTTCCAATACCGAACACTAGGTGACCGTTGCGTATCCGCAGAGTGCCCCGATGTCAATGTTCTATCATCATTGACGGATGCCTGAGTACATTAGTTCACGACCGATCCCATACCTTGGCACGGTGTGAGGTTGGTAAGACCTAAATAGCGCTATCAACTAATAACCCGTTCGCCTGGCCCGGCGACTAATCGGTATTATGTAGTAGGGACTTTAAGTGATAGAGTTTCGTTTAGTGCCGTTTGTTGCAATCCGTATAAACAGTAATTAACTAAAAGGTTCCCAATAACAAGGGAAGAAAAGTAAGTTGTATCCCTCATAAGGGGATAGTGTTGTTTTTAGTTCCGTTTTTCCCAAACCACCGGGAATACATGCTTTAGGTTGTGAACTCACCTTGGGTTGCTCGGTAGATTAATTACCCGGTCGATCACGTTGGTCACCACGTCCTAGCATGGTTACCGAATATGGGTCAAGTTGGGGTACAAGTAAACACGTATAGCAAACACGTACAGTCACACATAGCATGCATTCATACAAACACTTGGGTTATTGGGCCTGCCCTAACATTCCACAACAAACAGTACAGATACCTATGCAGTCCAGTCAACAGATAGTCCAATAAGCTTTTGGCCCAATAACACTTAGGCAGCCCAGTCGAGACAAGGGCGGTTTCGACTCGAGAACACACGGTTGCGAGTCGCAACCGGATGTTTCGACTTGTCATGCTCTGGTTGCGAGTCGTAACCGGATGTTTCGACTTGTCATGTTTCGGTTGCGAGTCGTAACTGGATGTTTCGACTTGTCATGTTTCGGTTGCGAGTCGTAACTGGATGTTTCGACTTGTCATGTTTCGGTTGCGAGTCGTAACTGGATGTTTCGACTTGTCATGTTTCGGTTGCGAGTCGCAACCTTGGATACGTGCACAAGAATCCTTCTAGAACCTCTGGTGTACTAACCAATGGAATTTTGTTTTCATGATAATGTGTACTAGCCAACCAGATTGCAATAACATGTTTTATTGTCTAAATCATAACAAAATCAGATCAAAACAAGCATATTTGAATATTCATATCACCTTCAAACTTGTTCTTCATATGTTCATCATATTTATGAACTTTCAAGCCCTAAATCTAGCATACACCTTACATTTTCAAATATTTTCATTGATCATCAAATAGTTCATCAAGCACATTCATCACATATTTATCCTTTGTCACCATATACACAACCCTAAGTCAAAACATAATGTAGGCATCATCTTTGGCCCTAGCTTTAGCACATAATGATCATCAAAATGGCTAATATTCACTCTTCATCATTCATCTAAACATGTTTACATCATAACATACAATCATCGGTTAACATATCATGTAAACATATCATGTAAACATTTATTCTAAACATCGAACACCCTATCCTAACCATCATTTATCATTCAAATGTCTTATCACTTTGTTATCATGCAAGAGTTTACACATAAACACATAGTGATGATCTAAGGTACTAACCGGTTCAAGAGTGACACAAAGGTGTTCAAGTAGGTGACGGATTGAAGCCTCCAAGTGATGATTCCGAGCCAATCCAAGGGCGCTCTTGTTGCCGGTTGGATCCGAGAAGGAGAGGAGGAGAGGGTGAAGTTAGAACCTTATGGTTTTGGGGTTTTTAGAGAGAGAGAGGGAGAGTGTGTGAGATGAGAGAGTGTGAGAGTGATGTTGCAAAATGGTAAAAGTTGTGAGGGTTGGCCGGTTATATATCTCGAGTGGGTTAGGGGTTTCCGGGTGGGCTAAGGTTACGGCCCAACCGGCCCATCGTTCACCGTTTACTCGAGACCGGGTGGTCTCGAGTCATGGTTTCGGCTCACAAGTATCCTTACACACACAATATATATATTACATACACGTTATCGACACGTAGCACATAGAAATAACAACTTCCATTTAATAATAATATACATATACGCTAAGTGATTACAAGGTGATTGCTCGGGAAAACCTAGAATGTCACATTATCCCCAAGTTTTAAGAACTTTCGTCCCGAAAGTTGAGGCAGCCACTGACAAGCTAGTAAAAGTGAGGGCGTTTCAACGGGGTGTCACATCATCCCCCCGTTAGTTTGGAATTTCGTCCCGAAATTCAGTTGTAGCTTCAGTGCTGGGGGTTTCATTAGGGAACAACTGGGGATATTTGCGCTTCATCTGGTCTTCCCGCTCCCAGGTAAACTCTGGGCCACGGCGTGAGTTCCAACGAACTCGTACGAGAGGTATCTGGCTACGTTTGAGGGTTTTGATTTCACGGTCCGTGATCTCAACCGGTTCCTCAGTAAAGTGTAGCTGTTCGTCAATAGTAAGTTCCTTGTAAGGAATGACGAGTGTTTCATCTGACAGGCACTTCTTCAGATTAGACACGTGGAAGACGTTGTGCACAGCACTCAGTTCTTCAGGCAGATTCAACCTGTAAGCTGCCGTGCCGATCTTCTCGATAACTTCAAAGGGTCCGACATATCTTGGATTAAGCTTGCCCCGTTTTCCAAAACGAACCACACCCTTCCAGGGTGAGACCTTAAGTAGAGCCCGTTCACCAACCTGGAACTCTTGCGGTTTCCTATCTTTGTCAGCGTAGTACTTTTGACGGTCACGAGCTGCCGCCATGCGTTGCCTAATCTGGGCAATCTTTTCTGTGGTGTCGACTACATGTTCCGGGCCTGTGATCTGGCTGTCACCAACCTCAGCCCAGCAGAGAGGCGATCGACATTTACGGCCGTACAATGCCTCAAAGGGTGCTGCCTGAATGCTGGTGTGGTAGCTGTTGTTGTAGGAGAATTCCACCAACGGTAGGTGCTTCTCCCAATTCTTGCCAAAATCGATCACACATGCCCTAAGCATGTCTTCGAGGGTTTGGATGGTGCGTTCAGACTGCCCATCCGTTTGCGGGTGATAAGCGGTGCTCATGTCTAGACGTGAGCCAAAAGATTTGTGCATGGCTTGCCACAATTCAGAAGTAAAACGCGCATCTCGATCAGAAATAATAGAAGTAGGCACTCCGTGCTTCGAGACCACTTCTTTTAAGTATACCTCTGCTAGGGTAGAGAACTTGTCTGTTTCTTTGATAGCCAAAAAGTGTGCAGACTTAGTTAAGCGATCCACTATTACCCAAATGGTATCATTTCCGCGCTGAGACCTAGGCAGGCCAGTAACAAAATCCATGGAAATCTGCTCCCATTTCCATTGCGGGATCTCTGGCTGTTGGAGTAGGCCTGATGGTTTCTGATACTCAGCCTTGACTCTTGCGCAGGTTAAACATTTTCTGACATACGTTGCTATGTGGGCTTTCATGCCAGGCCACCAATAGGTAGCCCTCAAGTCGTGGTACATCTTATCTGACCCTGGATGTACTGAGTAACGGGACTTATGAGCTTCATCCATCACAAGGTCACGTAAATTTCCATAAAGCGGAACCCATATGCGTCCGGCTACGTAGTAAGCACCGTCTTCTTTTTGTTCCAATCGTTGTCTCAATCCTCGTAGGGACTCAGCCCTGATGTTCTCGGCCTTCAATGCTTCAACCTGAGCATTCCGAATTTGATTAGGGAGGTTCGAGTGGATAGTGAGCTGTAAGGCACGAACACGCTTGGGTTTGGTCTCCTTTCTGCTGAGGGCATCGGCTACCACATTAGCCTTGCCTGGGTGATATTTGATTGCACACTCGTAGTCATTTAGGAGTTCGACCCATCGGCGTTGCCGCATATTCAACTCCTTTTGTCCCATTATGTGCTGGAGACTCTTGTGATCAGTGTAAATCGTGCACTTGGTGCCGTACAAGTAGTGTCTCCAAAGCTTGAGCGCGAAGACCACAGCTCCAAATTCTAAGTCATGCGTCGTATAGTTCCGTTCGTGGACCTTGAGTTGTCGCGAGGCGTAAGCGATAACCTTCTCGCGTTGCATCAATACGCAGCCAAGTCCTTGAATCGAAGCGTCGCAGTAAACGACGAAGTCGTCGGTACCTTCGGGTAAGGAGAGGATAGGAGCACTACAAAGGTTCTTCTTTAGTTCCTGGAAGGCAGATTCCTGAGCATTACTCCATTTGTAAGCAACACCCTTCTGAGTGAGTGTCGTCAGTGGTTGAGCGATCTTAGAGAATCCCTTGATAAATCTTCGATAGTATCCTGCCAATCCCAAGAATTGGCGAACTTCGGTCGGAGTCTTAGGCACAGGCCAATTCTTAATGGACTCAATCTTAGCGGGGTCAACATGAATCCCTTCCTGATTGACGATGTGTCCAAGGAAATGGACCTCTCTAAGCCAGAAATCACATTTCGAAAATTTGGCGTACAGTTGCTCATTGCGAAGAAGTTCGAGAATAAGACGTAGGTGTTGTTCATGCTCCTCTTGGCTCTTTGAGTAGATTAGGATGTCGTCGATGAATACGATCACAAACTTGTCGAGGTAGGGTTTGCATACTCGGTTCATGAGATCCATGAAGATTGCAGGTGCGTTGGTCATTCCGAAAGGCATAACAAGGAATTCGTAGTGACCATAGCGGGTTCTGAAAGCAGTCTTAGAGATGTCCTCATCGCGAACTCTCAGCTGGTGATAACCCGATCGCAGATCAATCTTGGAATAATAGCTCGACCCTTGCAGCTGGTCGAACAGGTCGTCGATACGGGGAAGTGGATAACGATTCTTGATGGTAACCTTGTTAAGTTCGCGGTAGTCAATGCACATTCGGAATGAGCCATCTTTCTTTTTGACGAAGAGCACTGGGGCTCCCCAGGGTGATGAACTAGGACGGATAAAACCTTTGTCCAAAAGTTCTTGTAGTTGAGTAGAAAGCTCCTTGAGCTCCGCGGGGGCTAATCGATAAGGTGCACGAGCTATAGGCGCTGCTCCGGGAGCTAGCTCGATTTGAAATTCGACCTGACGGTGAGGAGGGAGTCCAGGTAG
>JARYGA010034092.1:0-29375 GCA_030545235.1 Helianthus tuberosus | reverse complement strand
AGTTCCTACACGTATCTATCACATAACATGCATCACTTTAATGGTTTATGCCCTTATAAGCTTCCCATCTATTCCCCACTCATAAACAAACATACGACATTGCACCAAACACTTTTATTGACACATAACATGTTATATCATTCTCAGATAACCTACACGACATTTAGACACGCAAATCACTACTTTTGTAGTTTCAGTTTTGATCTTCAAAACTGGGCTGTTTTCGGGGATTTTAATAAAATAGTTAACATGTTCCAAAAATTCCCAACTTTTTACAGAAGGTCTTAAACGATCCAAATATTATTGTGTAAAAATATCGGGATCCAATTCATAACCAATATTTATAAAAATTCATTTTCCGGACTGAACTCAGATTTATCTTTTTCTGACTGCAGTCCACGGAATAATTTATTTAAAATTTATCGAGAGTCCGATTTAAGAAATTCCAGTGGGGTAATTACAAATACTTCAGTTGTCATCTACTGTACAAATTTCATAAGTTGATTCATCATAGATTTCCAGTTATGACCAAAAACACATCACTCATTTACTGCAGCAAAAACTCAGCTTCAGCTGCTGTTTTTAAAAGGGTCTTTAAAAATAGTAAACGAAGTCCAAAAATTATGATTCTAGTGCCATTAGAACCATATTTCATAATACATAAATCTAGAGTTCAGAAAATACATTTTCTGCTTTATTAAAGTTCGGTTACAGCCAACTGAAGTTGGCTGTAATCATCAAACAGCAAACAGTTTTCAGCTTTTAACATTCTAAAGTGTGTTCGATTGATTCCGTTAACATATTTAGCGATCACAACAACATCAAGCATCAATATTAACAAGTACATCAGCGAATAATCAGTACATATCTCAAGACAACATCATACTAACCTAAATACATCATGTTTCATCTTCTTGTTTAAACCCTTTTTAGTGTTTCTTGTAGATTTAACATATTACATCTTTTAATCATGAAACAAGATGAACAAAGGTGACATAAGGAACTTACTACTAGCTTAAAGCTAGGTATGATTCTTAGTGAAGAAGATGGAGAAGATGATGGTGAAAAGCAAGTGAAAGAAGCTCCTTAGAAAGCCCTTCAACTTGCAACCTCCATGGATCAACTTTGTAGCTTTGAATGAACTTGTTAATGGAAGAAGATGAGTGTTGAGAGTGATGGTGAGGGTTTCGGTTTCGGTTTCGGTTTTGGGGGAACTGAATGAGAGAGAGAGAGTAGAGTGATGAGGGTTGAGTGTGAATGATTTGTGTGTAAGAGTAGGCCATACTTATAGATTCATCACATATTTTGTTTACTTACATAAGTAAGTAATCAAATAATCAAAACAAATATTTGAAGCATGGTGAAAATATATGGTGGGGTCCATGAGGGACCAAAAATCGGTTGGGGGGGGGGGGTATATTTGCAAAGTTTCAACTAAAATGTAAGTATAAGTTAGATAGCAAGTAACTTGAGGTAATATATTAGTTATATGGTTTTTAGTGGGTGTTATGACAAACGGGGATCATGACTAGCCAAAAATAATAAAACAATGTATCTGACAAAAATTTGGTGTCCCGGTTATGTCCGGTTGTTCAGTCGGATACTGTTCCGTTAAAGTGTTTAATTGTTCCGTAGAGTGTCTTATATATATATTTTTGTAACACAATTAATTCTTAACACTCAGGAAAGTACACCAGACTATTTAGTAACTTTTCCGTATACTATTAGTATGTTAACACGTATAAGTAAGTATAACACAGTAATCAGAGAGCAGTTAAATGATTTAGCACAGTCATCAAGTACTTTAATTTTCATTAATAAATTGTACGGATACATGGAATTACGAGGGTTGTCACAGTGATTTCCCCTGTATCCACCCTGACCCTGATTCTGATTACCTGAAGATTGCTGACCAGGGCTCTTGAAGTCGTCAGTCCTTCGCTGCTGAGACTGAGACTGAACCGAAGTGGAACCCTTGCTCGAATTTCCATCCCACTTGCGCTTGTTGTCACTAGGAGCATCTGAAGTAGTTGTAGCACTAATGCGCTTGGCCAGCCTGTTCTGCTCAACTGCCTGGTCAGTGAGGCGATGGGCTAGTTGAATGACTTGCTGAATGGTACCAAGGTTAGCCGCAGTCACATGGCTCTGAATCTCTGGCACTAGACCCTTAAGGTACAGCTCGATTCGCTTGATAGGAGGATCCACCATAGTAGGACACAATATGGCCAATTCGTTCGATCTCTTCGTATACGCCTCAATTTCAGACCCTATCATCTTCAAGTTGTAAAACTCCACCTCTAGCTTGTGAATGTCGTCGTGATGACAGTACTCCTTTTTTATCAGATCCTTGAAGTCGTTCCATGGGGTGGCGTTAGCAGCTACCAACCCTAGCATTTGAACCTGTGCGTTCCACCAAGTTAACGCAGCACCTTCGAGTGTTCTAGTAGCAAATTTTACCCTACGAGCCTCAGGGCATTCACACATCTCAAAAACAGACTCGATCTTCTCGAACCAGTGAAGAAGACCTACAGCTCCTGCTGTACCACTGAAGGTACTAGGTCGACAGTCCGTAAAGGTCTTGAAGGTACATACGGGAGGCTGAGCATGCTGACCTCCTGCAGGGGCTGCTGCGAGTGCCTCAGCAACTCGTTCATTGATAAGAGCCGTCAGCTGGGCTTGGGTCAAGTTCAAACGTCCACTCATGATCTTCACATCAAAGAAAAGCATAAGTTAGAGGAGTGTCGCGAAAGTGCATAAGTGTGGGAAGACAGAAGAGAGCAAGCACACGTGGGTTTAAAACAACAGTCGTTACGTTGACTAAACATGCTATGAACAATTGTAGGATCGTGTACTGACCCGAAACGAGTCGATAAGAGGCGTTCTACACAATATGAAAGGCGAAAACAGACATATTGTGTGTGATTCAGCAAGATATCTACTTTAACTGTTGTTCTGATTAACTTGACAAAGTTTTACAGCGAGACAACACTTCGGCAGCACTTCGGCTCTGGAAACACACATATACAACTAAGGCAACAACTATATATAGGCAAGCTAATTCTGTTTGAACAGGCTCAAACGGAATTAGATTCAAGCGGAATTAACTTCAAGCGGAATTAATAGAGTTAATTTCGTTTGAACTTACTGATCCATTTCAAACGGAATTACATCTTGTAATTTCGTTTGAACTTGCTTGATAACCTATTTTCTTGTTTTCCGTGCCATGAACTAACTATTCATATACAAGACTTGATACAAGACGAAGTCGACAGACGCATGCACCAATAGACTCCCCCTTGAATGTTGACGAGTCTTAAGTATCGAGTCTTCAACGTCTTCAGTCTTTATCAGTCTGATCGCTCTCTGAAGTATTTGACAGTGTAAAACTTCTTCAATCTTCTCTTTCTTTCTTTCCAGAATTGCATCCTGGCTCTGTGCTCTTCTTGATCAGATCTCTTGATTCCTTAAGTTCATCAGCATTATCAGTTTGTATAAATATCAGGTCCAGGATCAGAACTTCTCTCTCAAGATCATAACCTGGTTTGCTCTTTGCTTAGGATCAAAAATCTGTCTAACCTGCACACATCTCTACCCAAAAAATAAATTTCACAGTTTTATAATTTGACAAATTTAGACTATTGCTTAACAATTGTATACACAAATCAATAAATGATTTTACAATGTTAATATCTGATGAACCTCTTGAAGAAATATCATTTTTCTTTTAAAACCTTTTCTTGCATCAAATAGATTCCCTCTCATAAATTGTCATCATGTTTAGCACTTGGAATTTTGAAAATCAGCTCTCCAACATCAGTTGTCGAAAATCTTTTTGAAATTTTTCAAAATTTTATGCTAAAACACACTAAAATCTTTTTGGATTTTATGAACTAAGAATGAAATGCAGTAAAGAAATATTTACAAACAATATTTTTGTGAGTTTGTGTAAGAGGATCATATCAGTTTTTGAGACAAATCACCAACACCGTTAAGCTTTAAACATTTTAAGTTCTAAACGATTCACTTAGATTGTCAGTATACTAATCCACTTAAATTTTCACACAAAGTTCAACTGTTTCGAGATACGATATTAGTGTTTTAAGCACTTAAACTTATTCGCGTGTCCCACCTCAGAATATACTCCCGTATCCAGATCCCATTATTCAGTCTTACAGGTGAGTATACCACAGATGATATCTGTAAAGGGTTAAATGCGAGGACCGTGAGAGCTCAGGTCAGAACTTCCGTTCAGCAGAGAGATGACGGCTTCGACTTTTGGTGTGTCCCCTTTAGAGGATCTTTTGTTTCAACAGCACATGATTAGCATTTTTCAATGTTTCATCATTTTTTGTACTGAGGGCGATGCTATATTTCAAGCAATGAAGAAAGTATTATACGGGGACTAGGCCATTGCTTCCGCAAAATCAGAAGTCCCGGGATAATACCCCAGATATCACTGAGTATAAAGACCTAGTATCTCAGAAAGAGGGACCTTTCAAACAAGATTTCGGAGGTTACCCATATATCCGAGAGATGTTCCCCACGATATAAGTAAGTTTGAAATTTAGGTTTATATCTCGTCACAATCTACTAAATGTGCAAAAACCTACTGGCATATCATCAGTGAGACCGTTTATCACATTATAACTTTCCAATTCTTTAGCATGCCGTGATCGTCTACTGATGTACAATCATTTCCTCTTTTCACAACAAAACTCATTTTTGATTTTATCATGTTTTTGACATTTTCAAATTTCAAATGTTTTTGGATTTTCTGAAAATTCTTACTCCCCCTAAAATTCAAACACATTTAAGAAAAATTTGAAAACAAACTATACAAGTAAGTTGACAACAGATATCGAATCACTTCAAATCGCCATCCACTTGGCATAAACAATCAGAACTCCCCCTTACAACAAACTATTTTCCCATTGTGATTTCAAAACACTTAAGTTTATTTTAATCAAATGGGTTTTCCGGAAAATTAGTTTTTTCAATTCATCACCTTATAGGTTCTGGGATCAATTCATCACCTTGTTCTTTCAACCACATGTAGGAATGTAACAATTTTAAGATCAATCAACAAATACCTCTTTGTAGAAAATCAAGTACAACTTAATGTCCCTGATTTACCACTCGTAAGTCGAAATCACTTTCATGAATTTCTCAAGAAAAATGCCGATACCTGCTTCACACTTACCAACCTGGAAGCTCCGGCAAGTCATACTTCTCAAAAACAATTTATCAAGAAAGATGCCGATTCATGCTCCGCGATTACCTACTTGGGAGCTCCGGCAAGTCATACTTCTCACTTATGAAAAACTGACATCCAAGCTTCACCAAATTGGGATGTTTCCTCCTTATCTGCACTCGGGTAGTAAGATGCTTTCTTTGTTTCATAAAACTCTTTTACCCCTTGAACCTTCCCATCGACCATCTTCCCAAAAATCTTTTTAACATTTCCATTAAAAACTTTTCGACATCAAATTCTTTCTTTTTAGAATAAAATTGATTCGAGATCTCAACCTTTCCAACTTTTGATTTAAAATTTTCAGCCCTCAATGGTGGAAAATTTACATCATCCATTGGAGGTACTGATGTTTCCAGTTTTATCTCAACTTGTGGCTCCTCTGACTTTGTTGAATCAGATTCATCGCCAAGTTTCTCATAAAACTTCTTAACAACCCACACTTGATTATCATGCTTAGCTCTCTTTTTATAAAAACTTGTCTTTTAACACTCACCAACTTCATATGTTGAATTTTCAAAAATTTTAAATTTGTCAGTTGGTGATTCATTTTTCTTAACAACTTTTTCTTTGAGTTTTTTAGAGACTTCCTGTTTTGTTTTTGTTGCTTGAGAACAGTTCCATGCAATGTGACCAACTTCATTGCATTTGTAACAGGTTCTTGTCTCCTTTCTTTGATAATCTCCATTCTTCACTTTTTCTTGCTTCTTGGCAAGGAATTCTCTGTTTGATTGCTTCTAGAATGAGCTTTTTGATTCCTCTTCACAGCTTGTCCCTGGAACAAATTTTGTATTTGTTTTAGAAATTTTCTCATTTTTATAATTTTCAGGTGGAATAAAACCAAGTCCTTTCTTTTTGAAATTACCGTTATGGTTTGGTTTCTTTCGATAACCTGAACCAGAACTGTAACCCTTTTTCTTGTTTAACTTTTGTTGAACTCTTGAGTTGTATTTTCTAGGTTTTTCAGAAAGATTTACATCTTTTATTTCAGAAATATTAATTTCTATCAATTTGAAAACCTTTTTGATCAATTCAGTTTTGACACCTCTTATTGGAAATTCCTCATCAGAATATAATTTGTCTGAATCATTCAATGTATATGCAACTTTGAATAATTCATCATTCAAATTAGAATTTGATAACAGGAATTCTTTATTATAAACCCTTTTAACCGACGACTTTGTACTGTTAACCAACGAACTTAAACTCCCTGACTCAGACTTTGACTCTGACTCCTCATCTTTATCCAACACCTGATCAACCACCTTTTTTATTAACTCAGATTCATGATCAGTATCAAACGATGTAAACGTGACATCAATGTTTTCTGGTAAATCGTTGGTTGTTTCGGACTTTAACTTTATATTGACAGCCTTTTTGACTTGCTCCTCATTCGGTTTTCTAGAAGAATACCCTTCCCAAATCAGAGGCGGAAACTTGTTATAACTAACACTCTGTTTCTTACCAGTATCCTTCTTCTTTGGATTCTCATCTTGAAAAACTTCTAAACCTGCAACAGTTGGATAGATTCGATCAATTATATAATCAGGACTAGAATAACTTTGTAGTAAACGTCTAATTCTCTCATTTTCAATCCTCTCAGTCTCTAACTCCTGCTTTAACTTTGCACACTCTTCAATATAATGATTGATAGCTTTTTTCTTCGACATCATCACAGCATTCATCATTGCCAGTGCATCTTCTCTTTCAGAATTTGTCTTTTGTAAACCAGTTACCGTTCTGTTCAAAACGTCATACGACTCTTTTACATAATTGAGATTGAACAATAATTGTTCTTTCATCTTATCTTGCTCACTCAACTTCTCATCTTTTTCTGCACATTGCTTGCAAGATTCCAAACACTTTAAGCAAGGCTTGATGACTTCCACAATCTTTTCTATTTCAACGATCTTCTCCAGTTCAACAACTTTTTCAACTTCACTCACCTTTTCCTTTTCAACAATCTTCTCAGCAATTTTAACCTCTTCATTTTGAACAATCTTTACATTTTGATCTTTGCTTTCACATTCCTTCTTTTTCAGTTCTTTTTCTGCTCGTCTCTTCTTCAACTTCTCCAAGCGATCTGCAAAATAAAATTGAAAACTTTCAGGAGATAAATGAGTTTTTGCAATATTGATATGCATTTCTTCCTCATCATCACTACTGTCATCAGTTGGTGATTTATCAAAATCTATTGTCTTTTCTGAACTATCATCTGAAAAACCAGAATCAGATGGTGTTTGATAAAAAATTGTTGTTCTTTCTGAACTTTCATCTGATGAAACAGATTCTTCTTCTTGATTTGTATCATTACTATCAAATACTTTCATCCATTCTGTCATCAGATCAGGCTTTTGAACTATCTGTGCAATGAGACCTGCTATTTTTGAATCGGGTGGAATGTATTTATCCCAGCAGAAACCTTCTGCAACTTTTTCATCATCTTGATCAATGATACCATAATAAGCTTTCCTATTTGCATCTTCGATCATTTTTGCATGTGCCGTTTGTGGTTCCTTTTGTTGATACGGTTGATGAGCAACTTGTTGATAAATGGCTTTCCGATAATAATCATCTTTTCCAAACGGATTCTGTGCTCCACTTGCTTCTCGATTTTTACATTCTCTCTTGAAATGTCCTTTCTCCCTGCATCGAAAACAAGTAACTTTAGATTTATCAAAACCCAAAGTAGAAACATTAGCATCTCTGAAATCATCTCTTCCAGTAATCATCTTAAACTTCTCAGCTCTCCTCAAAACACTTGCTAGACACCATTTAATGTCCATGAGCTCCATCTCTTCTGCATCTATCTGGTCATAATCCTCTTTTGTCAACATAGGATTTCTGATTCTTCCAGTAACCAACCCTTCATAAGATTCTAACACTGTAGCAAGTAATGACATATGCCCTTTCACTACCTCTTCAGAAAATTTTTGACCATTCTGAAGATGCAACGCGATGTTACAATTTAAAATATGACCATTGTTGCTGTTTGAGTTTTGAACTTGATGACTTGAACTTGAAGCTTTTGGATTAACACTCGGATATGAAGAGAATCCACTGCTGCTGCTGTTTGAGTTTTGATTGATTGATTCAGATGAATTATCAACACTGAAAGCAGTTTGGATTTTCGGACTTGCTTCGAAATTCTGAACACTCCCTTTGTAATACATCTTAACATCTTGTTGTGCATTTGAATTGTTCATTCTTGCAATCTTTTGCTGCTCCAGATCTTGACCTTCAATCTTCTCAATGAACTGAGAAATTGTCAATCCATCATATTCTCCAGTGTTCTTTAAAATCATCAAATACGTACCCCACTCTTTCTGAGGTAAAGCATCAACTAATTTATCAACCCATTCCTCTCGCTCTTTATTTATGCTCAACAACGACATTGAACGAACTAGGTGACAATATCTTTCAATCAATTTCTTTGTATCTTCTCCCGGTAAACTAGAAAATAAATCAAATTCTTTCTTTAGCAATGCTTTCTTGCTCTTAATCATCTTTTCACTACCTTCAAACTTAGTTTTGAGTGCATCCCAGATCGATCGTGAAGTATTGTCATGTTGAAGCAATATGAAGATGTCTTCTTTAATAGCTTGCTGTAGCAGACTGATCATCATCTTTTCTGCTTTATACATGTCTCGTTCTTTGTCATTTAGTTCAGAAATTGCTTTGATAACTCCCAACTCAGTACGTGGTCTAACATACTTTTTCTCGATACATTCCCAAGATCTCAAGTGAGTTGCCTGAACCCAATTCTCAAAACGATCTTTCCATCCATAATACTCTTTAATGCCCATAAGCTTCGGGGGTTTTTGTAAAGTTCCGGTCTCATTTTCCATGTTCATGCTTTGAGCAATGGCAGCTGGAGTGGTCGGGGATGTAGCAAACGCGTTATAGAATTCCTCTTCCCTAATTCGGCAAAATATTTCACAAATCAGACACTTTCAAACGGAATTAAGTCTTCAAGCGAAATTACTCTCTTCAACCGGAATACCTTTTCAAACGGAATTACTTAGGAAGACAATTTCAAACGGAATTAACTCAAACGGAATACCCACTCAAACGGAATCCCTAATTTCGTATGAACTTTCAAACGAAATAACACCTTGAAACAGAATAGTAATTTCAAACGGAATCAGCCAAACAAAATAACGTTTTCAAGCGGAATTAACAACAACTTTTAAGCGGAATTACTGATTTCGAACCAAATTAGGTGCAATTTCAAACGAGATTAGGCTGATGTCATCACGTTGGTCTGAACTTTGTCAAATTGATCAAGTTTTAAGCCGTTTTAAGACCTGAAACTCTCAAGGGTTTGTTAAAACATAGTTTCGCACAATATGTGAGAAAATCAGCCAATATTAACCGTGAAAAGTTGTCCAATTTTGAAAAGAAGGTGTAGAAGTAAGAAGATCTGATGAAATCAAGCTGAAAACGACAGAACTCCTCCTCCTGAGCTCTGATACCACTTGTAGGATCGTGTACTGAACCGAAACGAGTCGATCAGAGGCGTTCTACACAATATAAAAGGCGGAAATAGACATATTGTGTGTGATTCAGCAAGATATCTACTTTAACTGTTGTTCTGATTAACTTGACAAAGTTTTACAGCGAGACAACACTTCGGCAGCACTTCGGCTCCGGAAACACACATATACAACTAACTCAAACGAAATCAGGCAACAGCTATATATAGGCAAGCTAATTCCGTTTGAACAGGCTCAAACGGAATTAGATTCAAGCGGAATTAACTTCAAGCAGAATTAACAGAGTTAATTTCGTTTGAACTTGCCTGATAACCTATTTTCTCGTTTTCCATGCCATGAACTAACTATTCACATACAAGACTTGATACAAGACGAAGTCGACAGACGCATGCACCAACAACAATGCACTATTTAAACTAACAGACAGGCAATATAAACCCAAACCATATCACCTATAATGTTGAGTCTTGCACGTGGAGTGAAGCGTCGTTGTGGATCGTTGAGCACTGTACAGGTTATAGTCTGGTTTTGTCAAAAAGCTTTTCCCTTAAAAAAAACCAAGTTCACTATAACCAATGGCTCTGATACCAATTTTTCACACCCCCAAAATCCACAAGCGGAGTATCACCGCAGGAGGCGTGACATGACCAGGATCAAGCCACCAATCATATTGAACACCAATAATATTGTGGTTGGTTTATCTTTATTATATTACATTGTTCAATATGATTGGTGGCTTGATCCTGGTCATGTCACGCCTCCTGTGGTGATACTCCGCGTGTGGATTTTGGGGGTGTGACAGATTGGTATCAGAGCCATTGGTTATAGTGAACTTGGTTTTAAAAAGGGAAAAAGTTTTGATAAAACCAGACTATAACCGGTACAGTGCTCAAACGATCCACAACGACGCTTCGCTCCACATGCAAGGCTCGACACTATAGGTGATATGGTTTACATTTATATTGCCTGTTTGTTAGTTTACTTAGAACATTGCCCATGGTATGCTTAGATAACATAGTAACGACTGCTTGCAACATTGCGTGTTTACTCTCCTCTGTCACTCCATACTTACGCATAGTTGCGACACTTTTCTCACTTATGCTCTCCTTATTATGAAGATCATGAGTGGACGAATCAACCTAACTCAAGCCCTGCTGACGGCTTTGATCAATGAACAAGTTGCTGCGGCACTTGCAGCCGCTCAGGCAGGAGGTATACCCTGCCATTTCAACTCACTCTAGGACCTTTAGGTCCTACTCTCGTCAACCAACCTTTGTGTTAAACTTTGTTCTTTCTTACTCCCATGGCAGGTCAACCTGCACAGCCTCCCGTGTGCACTTTCAAAACCTTTATGGACTGTAAACCTAGTACCTTCAGTGGTACAGAAGGAGTTGTAGGTCTCCTCCACTGGTTCGAGAAACTCGAATCTGTTTTCGAGATGTGTGAATGCCCTGAGGTTCGCAGGGTGAAGTATGCTACTGGTACTCTCAAGGGTGTAGCGCTCACGTGGTGGAACGCTCAGGTCCAAATGCTGGGGTTGGTTGCTGCTAACGCCACCCCATGGAACGATTTTAAGGAATTGATCAAAGAAGAGTACTGTAGCCATGACGACATCCACAAGCTGGAGGTAGATTTCTTCAACTTAAAGATGACGGGGTCAGAAATTGAAGCGTACACGAAAAGATCGAACGAGCTGGCTATCTTGTGTCCTACTATGGTGGATCCTCCCATCAAGCGTATCGAGCTGTACCTTAAGGGTTTGGTGCCAGAAATTCAAAGTCACGTGACCTCAGCTAATCTTGGCACCATTCAGTAAATCATCAAGTTGGCTCATCGTCTCACTGATCAGGCGGTGGAGCAGAACAGGTTACCAAAGCGTATTAGTGCTACTACTTCTGATACTCCCAGCGACAACAAACGTAAATGGGATGGAGCTTCAAGCAAAGGTTCAACTTCTGTTCAATCTCAGTCACAGCAATGAAGGACTGAGGACTATAGGAGCCCCGGTCAGCAGGCTTTTGGAAGTCAAGGGCAGGGTGGATACAAGGGGAATCACCCCAAATGCAATCGCTGTAACCTACACCACAGCGGACCATGCACCAGGAGTAACTGTCATCGATGCAACAAGCCAGGCCACGCGGCAAAGGATTGCAGAAGTTTACGCCCCGTGAATCAGAATCGTCAGCAACAACAAGCCCCACATAATCAACGTCAGCAGCATCAGCAACAACAGGGCAACAACAAAGGGTGCTTTCAGTGCGGTGCTGAAGGCCACTTCAAGAGAGACTGCCCATAGCTAAACAGGAACCAGAACAACAACAACAACAATCAGGGAAATGGTAACAACGGGGGCAACAACGATGGCAATGGTGCCAGGGGGCGCGTATTCGTGATCGGCCAGGGTGAAGCTAGGAATGATCCCAAAGTTGTGACGGGTAAGTTCCTACTGGACGACTTTTACGTTACTGTTTTATTTGATTCGGGTGCTGATACCAGTTATGTGTCTTCAAAAGTTAGTCAAATGCTTAAGCGTACCCCAACACCTTTGAACACCAAGCACACTGTAGAGCTAGCTAATGGTAAGAGTTTAGAGGCCACACACGTAGTCAAGGGTTGTAATCTTATTCTTGCTAATCAGACCTTCTCTATCGACCTCATCCCTATCGTTCTGGGTAGTTTCGACGTTGTCATTGGGATGGATTGGTTATCCCAACACCAAGCAGAGATTCTTTGCAACGAGAAGATTGTCCGTATTCCTCGTTCAGGTGATGAACCTATCATGATTCGTGGTGACAAGAGTGGTGCAGTGGTGAGCATCATCTCTTTCCTTAAGGCCCAGAAGTGTTTGCGGAAGGGCCACACTGCTATTTTGGCTCTCGTTACTGATACCTCGACAAAGGAGAAGAAGATAGAAGATATTCCTATTGTACGCGAATATCCTGAGGTATTTCCTGAGGAACTACCTGGTCTTCCGCCTCATCGCCAGGTCGAGTTTCAAATCGAGCTAGCTCCTGGAGCAGCGCCAATAGCTCGTGCACCATATCGTTTAGCTCCATCAGAACTAGAAGAGTTGTCTACGCAACTACAAGAGCTTTTGGATAAGGGTTTCATTCGTCCTAGCTCTTCGCCCTGGGGAGCTCTAGTCTTGTTTGTGAAGAAGAAAGACGGTACCTTCAGAATGTGTATTGACTACCGTGAACTCAACAAGGTGACCGTGAAGAATCGTTATCCTCTTCCACGTATTGATGACCTGTTCGACCAGCTGCAAGGGTCGAGCTTCTACTCGAAGATTGATCTGAGATCGGGATATCACCAGCTGAGAGTCCGAGAAGAGGACGTCTCCAAAACAGCCTTTAGAACTCGTTATGGGCACTATGAGTTTTTGGTCATGCCATTCGGGTTGACAAACACGCCGGCAGTCTTCATGGATCTTATGAACCGAGTGTGTAAACCTTACCTGGATAAGTTCGTTATAGTTTTCATCGACGACATCCTGATCTATTCTAAGAGTCAGGAGGAACACGAGCAGCATCTACGCCTTATTTTGGAACTCCTTCGAACAGAACAACTTTATGATAAGTTTTCGAAATGCGACTTCTGGCTTCGTGAAGTCCATTTCCTAGGCCACGTGGTAAACAAGGATGGGATTCATGTTGATCCATCCATGGTCGACTCGATCAAGAACTGGTCTGCACCCCGTACACCAACAGAAATTCGCCAATTCTTGGGCTTGGCAGGCTACTACAGAAGGTTCATCAAGGATTTCTCCAAGATTGCGCAACCACTCACCTCACTAACTCAGAAAGGTGTCACCTATCGTTGGGGTGATGCACAGGAAGCCGCGTTTCAGCACTTAAAGGATAGACTGTGTAGCGCATCTATTCTCTCGTTGCCTGAAGGCACAGACGATTTTGTGGTCTATTGCGACGCATCCATCCAAGGACTTGGATGTGTGTTGATGCAACGTGACAAGGTCATTGCTTACGCGTCACGTCAACTCAAAATTCACGAAAGGAACTACACTACGCATGACTTGGAGTTGGGAGCAGTGGTTTTTGCTCTTAAGATATGGAGACATTACCTGTACGGTACCAAGTGCACCATTTACACCGATCACAGGAGTCTCGAGCATATCTTCAAGCAAAAGGAGTTAAACATGCGACAGCGTCGATGGGTTGAGCTCTGGAATGATTACGAATGCGCGATCAAGTACCATCCAGGCAAAGCCAATGTTGTGGCCGACGCCCTCAGTCGAAAGGATACTACGCCTAAGCGCGTGCGAGCGTTACAACTTACCATCCAATCTAGTCTTCCTACTCAAATATGAAATGCTTAGGTTGAAGCATTAAAGGCAGAGAACGTCAGGGCGGAGTCCCTGCGAGGATCAAGGAAACGGTTAGAACAAAAGGAAGACGGCGCATACTACGTAACAGGGCGCATCTGGGTTCCACTTTATGGAAACTTACGTGAGCTTGTGATGGACGAAGCACATAAGTCTCGTTACTCAGTACATCCTGGTTCGGATAAGATGTACCACGATCTTAAAACTATATACTGGTGGCCTAGCATGAAAGCTCACATAGCAACTTACGTCAGTAAATGTTTGACTTGTGCGAGAGTCAAAGTCGAGTACCAGAAACCATCAGGCCTACTTCAACAACCAGAGATACCAAAATGGAAATGGGAGCAAATTTCCATGGATTTCGTTACTGGTCTGCCTAGATGACAACGTGGAAACGACACTATTTGGGTGATAGTGGATCAATTAACTAAGTCTGCACACTTCTTGGCTATCAAAGAAACTGACAAGTTCTCTACTTTAACAGACGTTTACCTGAAGGAAGTGGTTTCGAGGCACGGGGTGCCAACCTCCATTATCTCTGATCGTGATGCGCGTTTTACTTCTGAACTGTGGCAAGCAATGCACAAGTCTTTTGGCTCTCGATTAGATATGAGCACAGCATATCACCCACAAACGGATGGGCAGTCTGAACGCACCATCCACACCTTTGAAGACATGCTTCGAGCATGTGTGATTGATTTTGGCAACAGCTGGGAAAAACATCTCCCATTAGTGGAGTTCTCGTATAACAACAGTTACCACACCAGTATCCAGGCCGCTCCGTTTGAGGCATTGTACGGACGTAAATTCCGATCACCTCTTTGCTGGGCAGAGATTGGTGATTGTCAGATCACTGGCCCAGAACTTGTGGTAGACACAACAGAAAGGATTGCTCAAATACGACAACGAATGGCAGCAGCACGTGACCATCAGAAAAGCTACGCTGATAAGCGCAGGAAACCACTTGAGTTCCAGGTTGGGGATCGAGTGCTACTCAAAGTCTCACCTTGGAAAGGTGTTGTTCGTTTTGGCAAACGAGGCAAACTTAACCCGCGATACCTCGGACCTTTTGAAATCATAGAGAAAATAGGCAAAGTGGCCTACAAACTGAACCTACCAGTAGAACTCAGCGGAGTTCACAACGTTTTCCACGTGTCGAATCTGAAGAAGTGTCTGTCAGATGAGACCCTCATAGTTCCTTTGAAGGAACTTACTATCGATGATCGGCTGCGATTCGTCGAGGAACCAGTAGAGGTTACTGACCGAGATGTGAAGATTCTCAAGCGTACTAGAATTCCTCTCGTTCGAGTTCGTTGGAACTCCCGTCGTGGCCCAGAGTTCACCTGGGAACGCGAAGATCAAATGAAACACAAGTATCCCCAGTTGTTCGTGAACAGTGAAACCACTACTGAGGCTGAAGCTACTGCGGAATTTCGGGACGAAATTCCAAACCAACGGGGGAAGGATGTGACACCCCAGGAAAACCAGGAAAACCATACAACTTAATTAGCTTCCTCAGTGGGTACGTGCTAAATTTCGGGATGAAATTTCTTTCAACTTGGGGATAATGTGACAACTCGTATTTCAAACCTTCGTTGTACTTTGATGTAACCTGTTTGAATAATATGTGATTATGTAGTATATAGTTTTGAATGAAACATTATGTTTGTAATATGTGAATATATGTATGTTTATATATCCCGAATCGCACAACGCGAGTCCAATCGCACAAGCCCTCTTGGGCACATCGCTCTCGGCCCACACCCTTTGAATCTGAAACCAATGGGCAGCCCATGATGGGTCCGGCCACCCACCTATTTAAGGTAAGACATACCCATTACTGGGGGTTTGTTCTCTCATTAGTTGCAAACACACAACACACCAAACCCTAGTTCTCTCTCTCTCTCATGAAGCCGACGGCAAACACCCTCTTCCCATCGAAGACTTTCTTGTTCGGATCATTCTCGATCTACCCTCCCTACCGGTTAGTGTCATATCATTGTTTGATTGTTGTTATGGTTGATGCTTGTTGTATGTTTAATACATGCTATTCGAGATTGGATGTTAAAGTGTTATGATGAACAAACTGTTCGATCACCATAGGATTGATGAATGCTTTGATGTTGGCCTGGATGTTTATGTAAATCAGATTGCATGTTAATGAATTAGAATCGAATAGATGTAAATCGGTTGTCATGTTTATGTTCCTCGGATTTGTTTGTTGATGATGTTGAAAGCTTTAAATCTGATAGTTTGAATGTTATGTCGTTTATGCTTTGAAGATGATTAGAGTTCATAGAAAATTTATGATAAAACCTATGATTGGATCGATTATTTGTTTAGATGGAAACTGTTGGTATTGATTGAAATTGCATAAAAGGAAACAATATAACTAATTAGCATAAGTTCTGGATGCTAAAATGAATCGCACAAGATCAGATCATATCATATCGGATCTGATCTGATCGCACAAGACCAATCACACAAGATCAGAATACACAAGTTCCGATCGCACAAGCCCTTGGATCGCACAAGGGCTAGTCGTACAAGATTTGGTACAACTAAACAAGGCACACAATACAACTAGGTTATGCATGATCGCACAAGATTTGTGGATCGCACAAGACAATGTCGATCGCACAAGTCTTGGGCCTTACACATTGTTGGATTCTGTTTTGTAGCTGGGCCTCGAAGCCCAAACAGTCAATCGCACAAGTTTCACCGGATCGCACAAGATTAAATGGACCGCACAAGATTAGTTGACAGTTAATCGTTTGGGCCGTGTTTCTGTTGGGCCAAGGATGTTTTGGGCTGGGTATGATTCCAATCGCACAACCCGTTGTGAGTCGCACAGGGTTGTGCTGGACGCATAACAGGTTGGGCCGATTGTTTATTGGGCTTCACTCTTTGGAATCGCACAAGATGATTTGGGCCGTTGAACTTGTGTGTGCCCAAACATCTGAGTCGCACAAGTTGGACCTTATGTGTACTTGACTGTTAACTGTTCTACATGTTTGCCATGATCAATACGTGCTCTTGGCCTGTAGTTCTGTGTAAACTTATGTGCAATACTTGAGTCTAGACCTGACTTATATGGTAACCATGTTAGGACGTGGTTGACCTCTAGCAGCTCGATTTGACCTTTCGTTTATCTGCCGAGCTAACCTATGGTGAGTTCACACACTTTCTCCAAAGCATGGTAATTCCCGGTGGGTTGGGAATGGGTTAAGGAATAGGGATTCCTCGTCCTTCTTGGGTAGGACAGTACGGGTTAAGGAATGTAATTCCTCGTCCTCTTGGACAGTTTAAATTTCACTAGACCAAAACTCTATCACGAAGTCCCTCCTTTTATATCGACTTAATCGCCGGGCCAATGGCGAGCGGGTCATTAGTTAGATAGCGCTATTTAGGTCTGACAAGCCTCACACCGTGCCGCAGAGGACGGGCGTGAACTAATGGATCTGGGCACGTCAATGATGATAGACATTGACGCTAAGGGCACATAAACATGACTAAAGTCAATGGTCGATATGGTAACGAGTCTAGTAGTATAAACATGGGGTAGCCCCCACGGCCGAAGAGCCAGAGAATTGAACATGGGGTAGCCCCCACGGCTGTATGGCCAGAGTAAATGGGATTAAACAATTCACGTTTTTAAACTATGGGGTAACCCCCACGGCAAGGGTGCCAGTTAAAGGAAACTATGTTTTTGGAATAACTTAAATAAATACCCAACTGTGAACTCACTCAACTTTGTTGTTGACTCGTTACTACATGCTTTGCAGGTCATTAGGTACTTAGCTGGAGCTTGCAAGGGGAAGAGTCGTTGTGGGACATGGAATGTTGAGTTCCATGAGGAACATTTGGACTTTTAAAACTTATAATTTGGTTATATACGTTATGCTTCCGCTGAAACTAGAATTTGGTTAATTTGTTTTGGACACCAATTATATTGTGGTTGGTTTATCTTTATTATATTACATTGTTCAATATGATTGGAGGCTTAATCCTGGTCATGTCACGCCTCCTGCGGTGATACTCCGCGTGTGGATTTTGGGGGTGTGACAATGGCACACAACGGTCCATGTCCCACAACGACTCCTCCTGCTCGTGCAAGCTCCATAAATAGCTAACGACCTGCAAGGCATGTAACAACAAGTCAACAACAAAGTTGAGCGAGTTCACAGTTGGTTATCCAATTTATAGTTGTTTCAAAAACCACGAGTTCGTTCAAAAACCATGAGTTATCCAATCCAATGTTTCCCAAACCATAACCGGTGGGGGCTACCCCAAGTTATAAACCACTTATAGGTTGTCGTCCTTCCCAACCGAAGACGGAGGTACGTACTCTACCCAACCGAGAATACACAGGTTAAATGTAGTCGTCCTTCCCAACCGAGAACGAAGGTACATAAGTCGTCCTTCCCAACCGAGAACGAAGGTACGTACTCTACCCAACCGAGAATATGCAGGTTAAATGTAGTCGTCCTTCCCAACCGAGAACGAAGGTACATATTCTGTTAGAGGTGAATATGTAGGTTTCGTTTTAGCTTCTTAACCCATTCCCAACCCACCGGGAATCCCATGCCTTATAAAAGTGTGAACTCACCTTAGATTTGCTCGGTAGATTAAATCACGTATCCCAAGTTGGTCTACCAAACCCTATCGTAGTTACCGATAACAATTAGTTTTGTAAACCCTTACTTAAGTGTTCCGTGTATATACATATATTTATCACACAAATGGCACTCACTTAGTTTCATACATGTACTAACAGTTGTTCATGTAACTTAAAGGCCTCTTGCCATCATGGGTTCTCATAGCAGTTGGTATGTTACACACACTAGTCATTTACATCCTAGCTATACATGCAACCTAATGGTATTCACATAATAATCCTTCAAATTATAGTTGCAATATGAAATAACGTAACAGTTGGGGTGCTTCACAATCTACCTATCATATAGATGTTATTTACAAACATGTCACCCCCTCCCATTCTATTCGTGGCTGCTAAGCAACCCTCCTCGGCCCAATCAACTACACATACATTCAAACACTTATGTTCATATAATCCACCTATTTTGTTTTGTAAAGTTTAATGCGGGCCACTTAACTACCCGGCCCAGTCTTTCCCAGCCCACTCACGAGATCCCCCAAACAGTAACTTTCTATCACATTGGCCAAACCAAATTACATGAGTTTATAAGTTCAATTAAATAATCAAGTCACACTTGCCATTTGTTTGCTTTTTATGATCAGATCACAATAATTATTCATCATTATTCATTAACTATGCTACCCTATACCTATGAAATTATCACAACAGGAGGGATCTCTCGGCTCATACCCATATAGTGTATCATTATAATCAATTCCCTAATCCGTAATTTGCGTAACCCAAGTATCAGCCACAATTATCTATTTCAAGACTATGTTCATTAATAAAAAATAACATCATAAATTTACACATATATAATCTAATGCATTACAACATACATAATCAATGTCATGAACCCTAAACATTGTTTATCATGCAAGAATATAACATAACCTACCCTAATCATTTACTGTCACACATAAACAATATCACACAAATATGAAATTCGACAATTCGGAATCACTAACCAGAACTTGACTGATCAAAGTGCTATCTCGAACTGGGGGGGGGGTCTGCTACTGCCCGTCGCAATCAGGGAAGAGGGGGTAGGGTTTGTTATGTGGTAATTGTGGAATATGAAAGAGGTTTACGTACATATCATATTCAAGTTATAGATATAATGCAAAAACCTAAACATTTTGGGTGGGCCGGTCATGACATATGTTGGGCTACAAGGATAACTGGGCCGCTCAATTCCATGTATGCAAGGTTGGGCTCGGGCGGATTAGTCCGAAGTTTAGGTTGTGTAGAATGCGAATACATAGCCCACACTATATGTGCGACCCAAGATTAACGGGCCCAAGACTAACGGAGTTATCCTACGTTGTTCAGCCGAGTCATTCTACGTTTAGATTAACGGAGTTATCACAGAGCAGAACATTCACGCAAAGAAGAGAGATAATAAAGAGTTAAGATCACAAGATTCAACGTTACTAACCTTGGAAGTTTGGGTTGTCACAGAACTACACACCCTGGATTAATCGTCCACATAGCACAAATAGAATACAAGAATCATAAGTTTCACATACACATAGGATAGAGTTTAGTTTGCAAAATTCTCAAGTATCATAGTTTAATAGAATAAATGTTACATCCCAAAGTTTAAAACAAAAAGGGATTGAGTATACTCACAGTGATTGCTTAACAAATTAACTGTTATTGGATCAAAGGGAGCTCTTTAGGTTTAACATGATTAGATTACAATGGATAAGTGTTGGACAAAACAACGAGATTGCACAAAGTGTCGGATCAGTCAGACTGCCATTCGATTGGGATGGCAAGTGTATGAGGGAACGGATGGCCATCCGATCGGATGGCCATCCGATCGGATGGCCATCCGATCGGATGGCTATCCGATCGGGTTGCCACTTGATTCGGAGTTCTAAGTGTTGAAAAGTTCCAAAAGTCCAATGCTGCCTCGATCGGATGGCAATTCGATCGGATGGCTATCCGATCGAGTTCCCATTCGACGATCATGATTTCAAGTTTCAAGTGTTTATAGTTAAGGGGCAAGGGTCACCTGATCGGATGGCAGTTCGATCGGATGGCTATCCGATCGAGTTGCCACTCGATCATGATATCAAGTTTCAAAGTGTTTAACTTTAAGGGGCAAGGGTCACCAGATCGGATGGCAGTTCGATCGGATGGCTATCCGATCGAGTTGCCACTCGATCGGGTTAACCTTTTCCGGTTCCTAAACTTTTAAAAACTCCAAGTTTCTTTTTAAACAACGACAACTTGGTACGCATTAAGACACTGGTAAAGTCATCAATGTACAGCCGATCTGATCGGATGGGAATCACCCCAGTCGGTCCAATCGTCTGTTCATGACGGTGCTTATGTTAGAATCCACACTCTGGTCGTCTTCTCCGGCAACAATCCTTCTCCAAACTGACTCCAGACTAATAATCAAGTCTACAGTCCGTTTAGATCCGGATCTCACCGTTTTAGTAGAAGTTTAAGAAAAAGATGAAGATAAACATAGGTTTTAGCTTGAAAAGTTTAGATCTAGCATAGATTTAGTGTAAAACACATGAAATTCCTTAGATCTGAGCTATATCTTGACTAGGATGACATCACACAACAGCTTGATACAAACCGCCATGATGACATCACCTTCAAGAGCTCAAATCCTAGAGATTTCATGGTGAAAAGTGAGATTTAAAGAGAGAATCTTGTAGAGAATGACGGGTAGATTAAAGTTATACAAGAATCTAGTGTAAAACGTACTGAAATTGTCGAGAAATGGATGAAAAGAGGAGTGCGTGCGTCTGGTCGAGTGAGGCTGTCACATTAGTGAGAATGGTGATGTGACAGGCCTATTTATAGTTTGAGAAGGAATGAAGGCGGTGTGCACTCGGATCGGATGGCGGTTCAATCGAGTGGCCATCCGATCGGTTGGTCATCCGATCGGATGGCTATCCGATCGGATGGTCATCCGATCGGAGTGCCACTCGGTCAATCCCATCTTTTCCGTTTCACCATCTTTGATTCGATTTGCGCATTAGATTAAGCGTTGCGTAGCATGGGGTAATAGTATAACTAGATTATAGTAATAGCACAAAAGTTTTCAAAGTTTCATAGTTTCCGCCAGTGAAAAGACTCCAGTCCCTCGTTCAACCGAGTCTCAAGTTTCATGAGCCTCAAGAGTCAAGAACCAAAGTATCAAGAATTAGACATTCCAAGTATTTAGGTTTAGACATTCCAAGTATCTAGAATTAGGCATTCCAAGTATCTAGAATTAGGCATTCCAAGTATTTAGGTTTAGACATTCCAAGTATCTAGAATTAGGCATTCCAAGTATTTAGTATATAGCATAAAATTCACCAAGTACCAAAAGTATTAATGACTACATAGTTCAGGGACTAAAATTGACAATATCTAAAAGTCTAGGGACGCAGGTATTACAGTCTCCTCTCCTTTAGGAGATTTCGTCCCCGAAATCTAAGAAGAAGACTACTTGAAGAGCTGCGGATACTTGGCCTTCATCTCACTTTTCAGTTCCCAAGTGAATTCGGCGCCACGCCTTCCTCCCCATCTAACCTTGACTATGGGAATTTTGCTGTGCCTCAGTCGCTTGACGCCCTGATCCATGATTTCGACTGGTTTCTGCACAAAGTTTACAGCTTCGTTTATTTGCAAGTCTTCAAGGGGAACCTGTAGTTCCTCGTCGGCTAGGCATTAACGTTGGTTGGATACGTGGAACACTGGATGCACATGGTTTAGTTCCTGTGGCAGGTCGAGTCTGTACGCCACCTTGCCAATCCTTTCGAGTATCTTGAAAGGACCCACATAGCGAGGAGCGAGCTTCCCCTTCTTACCAAAATGAACTACTCCCTTCCAGGGAGATACCTTGAGAAGGACTCGGTCAGCAACATCAAATTCCAGAGGCTTACGCCTATTACCAGCGTAGCTCTTTTGCCTGCTCCTAGCCTTGATCAAGTTATCACGGATCTGAAGAATCTTATCCGTTGTCTCTTGAATGATTTCAGGGCCAGTAAACTGCTTGTCACCAATCTCATGCCAGCTGAGAGGAGATCGGCACTTGCGGCCATACAAAGCTTCGAAAGGAGCCATCTGAATACTGGAATGATAGTTGTTGTTGTACGAGAACTCAATCAATGGTAAATGTACATCCCAGTTACCACCAAAGTCGATGACACAAGAACGGAGCATATCCTCTAGGGTCTGAATAGTACGCTCGGTCTGTCCATCCGTTTGAGGATGAAAGGTCGTGCTAAGATTCAAATGAGTACCCATAGCGGATTGAAAGGTTTGCCAAAGACATGAAGTAAAACGACCATCACGGTCCGAGATTATGTCAAGAGGTATGCCATGACGGCATATAATCTCATTAGTATAGATTCGAGCAAGTTTCTCCACTTTATAATCCTCACGAATGGGGAGAAAGTGAGCGGATTTGGTCAATCGATCAATTATCACCCAGATACTATCGTGACCAGAAGGTGTTCGAGGTAGCTTAGTAATAAAGTCCATAGCGATGCTATCCCGTTTCCAAACTAGAATCTCGGGCTGTTCTAAGATTCCTGAAGGACGTTGATGTTCAGCCTTAACTTTCGTACAAGTAAGGCATTTAGAAACATATACATCAATGTCCCTCTTCATGCCAGGCCACCAATAAGTTGCACGTAAATCACGGTACATCTTATCAGCGCCCAGATGAATAGAGTAGCGGGACTTGTGAGCCTCATTCATAATAAGTTCATAGAGATTATCGCGATCCGGTACCCAGATGCGATTAAGGTAGTATTGGAGTCCATCGGGTTTAGTTTCAAGTTGATCAATTTTAGCGCCTTGGATTTCCACTTCTAGACTTCCTTCATTTGCTGACGAATACTGAGCCTCACGAATACACGCATGGAGGTCATTAGAGATACGAATAGCATTCAAATGAGTTTTACGACTAAGAGCATCGGCCACTACATTCGCCTTGCCAGGATGATAGCGAATTTCGCAGTCGTAGTCGTTTAGCAATTCCACCCAACGTCTCTGTCGCATGTTTAGCTCTTTTTGGTCAAAGATATGTTGAATGTCACACCCCCAAAATCCACCATGCAGAGCATCACCGCTTGGAGGCGTGGCATGACCAGGATCGAGCCACCAATCATATTGAACAACGTATTTAAGCAAATGAAACCAACCACAATACAATTGGTGACCAAAAGTAAGTTAACCAAGTTCAATTTAATCAGCGGAAGCATAAGACATTAAACCAAAACATAAGTTCGTAGTTCATAAGTTTTAAAGACTCAAAACATAAGTTTCATAAGTTCATACGGTTTATTTATTAAGTAAGGAACATAACAGTTTGCATCCCACAACGACCACCTCCATGTGCAAGCCCCATAGCATCTAGCAACCTGCAAAGCATGTAATAACGAGTCAACAACAAAGTTGAGTGAGTTCACGGTTGGTTGTCCATTTTAGAGTTGTTTCCAAAAATGTAGTTTAATCTCATTCAGCTATCCAGCCGTGGGGGTTACCCCATAGTTCGAAAACGTTTATTTGTTAACCATCCCATGTCCACCTTCCCTGGCTATCCAGCCCGGCACTCCGGCCGTGGGGGCTACCCCATTATTTAAACTACCAGACTCGTTTATCATATCGACTACTAACGAAAATTAATTGTGCCCTAGCGTCGGTGTCTATCATCACTGACGTGTCATAGTCCATTAGTACACACCCGTCCAACTCGCACGGTGTGAGGTTTGTTAAACCTAATAGCGCTATTAACTAATGAGCCGCTCGCCATAGCCTCGGCGATTAAGTCGATACAAAAAGGGAGGGACTTCGCTGATAGAGTTCTAGTCCGGTAAGTCTAATCCGTCCCAACAGGACAAGGAATTTACATTCCTGAACACGTCCCAAAGGACGAGGAATCCCTATTCCTGAACCATTTTCCATTCCCACCGGGAATTACCATGCTTTGTAGAAAAGTGTGAACTCACCTCAGTTTGCTTGGTTAGATTCTCAAATATAGCTAACAGTCAAGTTCGGTCAATCACGTCCTAATAAGGTACGGATAACAATCAGTTTCTCATGCATAACACGTATCCTACGTACGTTTTATTTACTCATTACTTCTATCACATAACAGGCACACACTTTAATAGTTCACGCTCATATAACATTCCACCTATAGCTACTCAAGAACAAGCATACGATATTGCACATATTACTTTCATTGACATATAACATGTTAGATCATCCTCAGATAACATACTCGACATTTAGACACGCAAATTACTACTTATGTCATTTCAATTTAAATATCCAAAACTGGGCTGTTTTCGGGCATTTTATTAAAATAGTTAACTTATTCTAAAAGTTCCCAAATTTTTACAAAATATCTTAAACGATCCAAATATTATTGTGTAAAAATATCGGGATCCAATTCATTACCAATATTTTATAAAAATTCATTTTTCCGGACTGAAATCAGATTTATCTTTTTCTAACTGCAGTCCACGGAATAATTTATTTAAAATTCATCGAGAGTCTGATTTATGAAATTTCAGTGAGAGAATTACAAATACATCGGTGGTCATCTACAGTACAAATTTCATGATCTAACTCTACACAGAATTCAAGTTATGACGGAAAATAGAACGCATATTTTCAGCAGTAAAAATGCAGCTCTAGCTGCTATTACAAATCGACACTTTAAAAATAGTAAACGAAGTCCAAAAATTATGATTCCAGTGCCATTAGAACCGTATTTCATAATACATAAATCTAGACTTTAGAAAATACATTTTTCGTTTTATTAAGGTCCTGTTACAACCAACTGAAGTTGGCTGTAATCACCAATTAGACTCCTGTTTTCAGCTTTTAACATTCTAAAGCGTGCTCGATTGATTCCGTTAACATGTTTAGTGATCACAACAACATCAAACATCAATATTAACAAGCAAATCATCAGGTAATCAACAAGAATCAAAACAACTTCATATTAACATCACTTCATCACATTTCCTTTTTATGTAAACATTATGTTCATGTTTCTAGTTCAAGTTTCTTTGTGTTCTTTAAGTTTATCATCATGTAACTTACTTTAACCACTTAAATAACATGAATAATGAATGGATCTAAGTTCTTACCACTAGTTCAAGACTAGGGAGGTTCAAGTGAAGAAATGTGGTGGATAAAAGGAGGTGAGAGTGGTCCTTCAACTTTCGAACACACCGAGCTTAGTTGTATGCACTCTAACACCTTTGTATGGCCTTAGAATGGTTGAAGAAGATCAAGTGATGGTGGTGGTGGGTGGTGTGGTGGTCGGCCGAGACCAAGGGGAAGAAGAAGGGGAGTTCAAGTGTTGGTGATGTTGTGAATTGTGAGGTGATGAAGGTCTAATGGGTTTTTAAAGCATGGTCTTCCAACATACCTTTAACCTCTAGGTATAATGCTCCCCAAGTACTAAGCATATCACATAAATAATCAAAGAAAATCAAAGGGGTGTGACACCCCATGTGACCGTCCCAAGGGGGGGGTGCTTGGTTGGGTTTCAACTTATTAGTTAGCTTATGGTTACAATCCAAGTATTCTAGTTAGGTATTAGTTACTAGATATTTATGTAGTGTGTTATGTTATTCGGGGACCATAACTAATTCAGAAGAATAAAAACAATGCCTCTGGTAATATTTTAGTATTCCGGGTAAAGTCCGGTTGTTCGGTTTGATACTGTTCCATTAAAGTGCTTAATTAATCCGTAAAGTGTCCTACATATATATTTTTGTAACGTTTTTAATTTTCAACCCTCAGGAAAGCATACCGGACTATTTAGTAACTTTTCTGTACACTACTAGTATGTTAACAAGCACATGTAAGTATAACACAGTAATCAGAAAGCAGTTAAGTGATTCAGCACAGTCATCAAGCAATTTAATTATCATTAATAAATCGTACGGATACATGGAATTATGAGGGTTGTCACATTGAAGGCTCCTATGGTCAGTGAAAACTACACACTTAGTACCATACAGGTAGTGTCGCCATATCTTTAATGCAAACACAACAGCACCAAGCTCCAGATCATGAGTAGTATAGTTTTTCTCATGTACCTTGAGTTGACGGGAGACATAAGCAATAACCTTGTCTCGCTGCATGAGCACACAGCCCAAACCATGGTTCGAGGCATAACAATATACCACGAAATCATCATTCCCATTAGGGAGAGTTAAAACAGGAGCATTACACAAAAGAGTCTTAAGAGTTTGAAAATATTCCTCTTGCTCGGGACCTCAAGCAAAAGGCCTATCTTTTTAAGTCAACGAAGTAAGAGGAACGTCGATCTTAGAGAAGTCCGAAATGAATCAGTGGTAATAGCCCACCAATCCTAAGAAGGAACGAATCTCAGACACAGATTTAGGCGTACTCCAATTCTTTACAGCTTCAATTTTAGACGGGTCAACATGAATACCTTGTTTACTAACGACGTGACCAAGAAATTGCACTTCATTAATCCAAAACTCACACTTAGAAACTTTAGCATACAAACGTTCACCTTGTAAGAGTTCAAGCATCAAGCGTAAATGACGAGCATGGTCAGCTTTAGTTTTAGAATAAATGAGAATATCATCAATAAAGAGTATCACAAAACGATCAAGATAAGGTTTACAAACACGATTCATAAGATCCATGAACACAGCGGGTGCGTTGGTCAATCCAAAAGGCATGACCACGAACTCGTAGTGCCCATAACGAGCACGGAATGCGATCTTGGGTACATCATCCTCGAGTACACGAAGCTGATGGTAGCCAGAACGAAGATCAATTTTCGAGAAACAGGATGCGCCTTGTAGTTGGTCAAATAAATCATCGATACGAGGTAGAGGGTAACGATTCTTAACGGTAAGATTATTAAGTTCGCGGTAGTCGATACACATACGGAATGAACCATCTTTCTTCTTGACGAATAGCACAGGAGCACCCCACGGAGAGGTTCTTGGACGAATGAATCCCTTATCGAGTAGTTCTTGCAGTTGGCTGGATAATTCTTGCATCTCGGAAGGTGCAAGACGATAAGGAGCCTTAGCGATAGGAGCCGCACCAGGTACGAGATCAATACGAAAATCAACAGATCTAGGAGGAGGAAGACCAGGAAGATCTTCGGGAAAGACATCAGGGAAATCACACACTACTGGAACATCGCATATGTCCTTCCCATTGCCCTTTTGTTCCACCACGTGGGCCAAGAAGGAAAAGTTTTGTTGACGTAAGCATCTGTTCGCTTGAGTGCATGACATCAGCCTTAGTCCTTTCGAAGGTCGGTCTCCATAGACATGCAAAATATCACCGGACGGAAGAAGTAGACGAACAAACTTCTCGTGACAGGCAATCTCGGCATGGTTCTTACGCAACCAATCTACGCCAATAATGACGTCAAAACTACCCAATTGCATGGATATTAGATCAATAGTAAACACGTGGTCGTTAAGAATCAAGGAACAACCACAAAGAATAGATCGACTAGAATAGACTTCCCATCGGCAATTTCTACCGAAAACGACTTAGGTAACTTAGAGCGTGTATAGCTTATCAAAGATTCGAATTCCACGGACACAAAACTTCTATCGCAGTATCAAATAGAATCGAGGCATAAAGGTTATTCACAAGAAACGTACCATTGACGACATCATTATCATTACGAGCCTGATTAGCATTAAGGTTGAACGCTCGTCCACGAGCGGCTGGCTGTTGCTCCTGGTTCAGCTGAGGACACTGGTTACGAAGATGAGTAGTATCTCCACACTTGTAGCATGCACGAACAGCGTTGACTGGCTTAGGATTCTGCGGAGGAGCTGGAAGAGCGGGTTAGGCTGCCTGAGCTGGGGCTTGCTGAGCTGGTTGAGCAGGATTAGCTTGATGACAGTAAGGAGTCATGTGACCATAGGAATTGTAGTTGGTGCACAAACGACATGCAAAAGCTACAGGATGATGAAAGTTACAAGTGGTACACTTGGGGTAAGACCCAGTATACTGCTTCTTGACTTCAGGTGCAGCAGGGTTCTGAACAGTAGCAGCAAAAGCAGGCTTAGCAGCAGGATTCATAGCAGGAACAATAGCATTGCATCCTGAACCCTGTGACTCTTGCCTCTTATTCTTGCCGCCACTTGGCTGCCGGGTAACTTGATGTCCAGACTTGGAGGAGGCAGGATTAGCAAACTGCTTATCACGAACGCGGTTGTTGTTGAGACTAGCTGCAAAACGGTAGACTTCCTCAATATTTCCAAGTTGAGCTGCTTCAATAGAATCACGCATAGCAGGAGGTAAACCATTGATGTACTTGGTTATCATGCGTTTAGGGGTAGAAACCAAGTGGGGAACAACCAAGCTGAGCTGCTTGAAACGGGTAGTATAAGCCAGATTATCATCACCAATCTGCTTCAAGTGCCAGAACTCTTCTTCAAGTTTTAGTTGTTCATGAGGAGGGCAGAATTCAAGCATCATTAATTCTCGCACCTCAGCCAATGGAAGAGCATAGGCTTCTTCATTCGATCGGATGTTTCTCTCATTTGTCCACCACTCTAACGCTCTGCCTTGAAACATTCCCGTTGCACTCCTAGTCTTTAGTTGTTCTGGGCACTCGCTGTTAATGAAGGTGACCTC